>VUYV01000578.1:301646-321185 GCA_008711295.1 Anarhynchus alexandrinus | reverse complement strand
AAAAAAAAAAAAAAGAGAAGCTGACGTATCTTTAAAATAACCTTGCATATGGGGAAAAGCAATGTAAATGTATATAAATGTATACATATGCATAACATATAAATATTACGAGGGCATCTATGATCAAGTCTCCTGAAATTTCAACCTGTGAAATGCAATCGTCGCTTCAGTGGGAGGAACTAATACGGTCACAAACAAAATCAGAACGAGAGCGCACGGCACAAACCAGGCCGGGGAAGTGGGGTGGTTTGCGGAGGAGGATGCACACGCGTACCCAGCAAGAGGGAAGAGCACCCAGGGAACGGCTCCGAGCCATATGGCTGCCACAGGGAAGCAGGGCTCCAAGCGAGCAGTCACGATGTGCGGCTGTGTCGGGGTTTGATCTTTGACGAGGAGCCATCTGCAGCTCTCGGCTACAGCGCTCTTGGGTCAGGGAAGGAAGGTTACACCTTGGCACTTGAAAATCAATGGAAATGGTGCTGCTGTCTTACATCAGTGGAGGCATGCGTTTTCCTCAGGGACAGAAAGCAGTGCCCAGGATCGGGGAACCCCACCCCTTATGCATTTTCATGTATTTTTATTACATACAAAATCAAATCGCCAGAAGGCACTATAACGTGGTCACGAATATTTCTATCTCAGAATTTGTGTGAGTCCCTCTGTCTTATCATGGGACAAATTATCTAAAATATGAAGGAACCATCAGCTTCTTTCTTCTATCCTTCCTTGACCATAAAAGAAAGTGTTGTAGTACTTTACATACTGTGAAGTTGTGTGTATGAGAGACAGACAGAGGCAAAGAACTGAGGATGACGTTTTGTGTCCATGAAAGGTAACATTTTTGAAAGGGCACATCTTATCCAGCCAAAGTATCATCTCTGTATCTATAATTATGCATTTTAGCAATCCCTGTGTAGTAAGCAGGCTGAAAAAACTATTTTGTTTTTACCTCTTTTTCCAAATTAAATTTTTACCATCTTTAAAACTGAAATATAAGAAGAAAGCACTTTCAGTAATTTAAGGTATTTCAGAAATTCTCACTGAAGAGACTCATCTTGTATGTGAGCATGCATGCCAATGAAATTGGGTAGAAAATATGTCAAAGAAGATACTTCTGATGCCATCAGCTCTGCTGCTCTTGAGGGAATTTAGCACGTATTTAATTTAACTTTGTTTTGGAACATGTTACAGAAGTACACATGGGAATAATCACCTGTAGAAGCCGCCTTCTCATTGCCACCTGCTGGCTGATGTACAAAAGCTTCAACTACACACAATTACCTCTGCTCCGGGAGAGTCTGCACTTTTCCCAGAATTGTAACAGTGAATTTAACAAATATCATAAAAGTACATTTCTGTGAGCTTAGCAGGTTAGGGGGAATCAAGCAGTAATCATATGAAAATTATAATGTTTGTGTTTTGCTTCTCTCTGTGCTACCACATATAATCCAGATTGAAGAGGACAAGCTACAAAATGAAGGACAAATCAGAAGTATGGCAGAACCAGTACACAGGCCACAAACAAGCAAGCCTCAAATATTGGCCAAATATTTTTTCTCCCTCATTGCCTGTATATGCAGACATATACTTTCCAGCACTTGTTTTCAAATTTTTTAATTGCCTCATTGACATTCACATAGATTGACTTAGGTTCCATTCTTAGTAGGAACAGATATGATAAATGTTGATACATTGATAAAAGGCAAATTGATAAATTATATGGTAAATTGCCACAGTGTAGGACAAGAAGTTACCAGATTTCCATAGCTGGGATCATCAGTGCTTGTGAAGAAGGTAGCCTTACTTCATCAAAGGCTTAAAAAGCTTTGGAAATTGGGCTATAAATGACAGGACAGTAGAACAGAGCAGCTTTTCTACAGGCAGAGCACATGAAGCAAAATGTTGACTCCACCGGAGTGAAAGACTCAGCCTCCATTGATTTTCCTGGGACGGAGGTTTCAGCCCCGAGTTCCCGTCCTGTGAGCTCAGCATCAGCTGCAAGGCTCGGGCTCCTTTACGCTCGTCTCTGAGGGGATGATGGAGAGACGGGCACCAGGGTGGCTCCTACCAGGCCTTCAGTTCCCTCACTCTGCCACCAGCCTGGTGCAGCTGGAGCTGGAGGGTCCCCCAGCCAGCTTGGGCTTGCACATTCTCTGCTGAGGAATAAATAAATTCATGAGGTGAATTGTTTGCTCTCTGTTTGGGTTTGGGGTTTATAAAACATTTGTAATGTTTAAATTGCTTTTCCCTTGTGTTTTTCTTTTTCATTGGGGATAATTATAGGATGACCAAATATTTTCTCATTCTGCTTTTTGTTGGCACTTTTTGGTTAGATCACCGCTTGACTTATTTCAACATCATTCTTTGTACTACACAGGTCTTTTACAAAACAGCAATTCGGTCAAAAACTTGTGCCACCCTTTCACTGGGGTAAAAAAAATAGGCGGGAGAAGGGAACAGCGATGTGAAACTCCACAAGGATTCACGTACTATTCTTCCTCCCAATGCTTCCACTGAAATGATGGGATTGCCAGGTGTCAGCTCCCTCTCCCCTTCACACTCAGGAAGACATGTACAGCTCAGGCGGAGCACTTATCAACATTACACAGTATGTGGAGCACTTCCCGAAAGAATTAGAAGAATTATGGAAAGGGGGTCTCTCATTAAGGCCTTCTACACTTCAATTTTGCCAGTCGGACTTTTCCAGAATGGGTAAAGAAAAAAGAAGATCCTAGCATAGATAAATTTTATCAATACAAGCATATTTGTAACATTTAATACCTGTTCAGGTATTTTGGTGGCTGGAACAGCATGAAGTGCTTTTCTACTGCAGCTGCTGTAGGGCTTTTACTAGTATAGCTATTGTTTATGAAAAAAAAAATCACACTTCTCACTGACATAGGCCATGCAGAAGCCCACAAAACACTCACAAAATTGAGAAAAAATAATCTTTAGCCACTGAACCTTCAGATACTTCAGGTATTAGTTTTAGTTTTACCAAAGAATCGGCACAGAGACCACATATCTGTATGCTGTTTCTGGGGCTCCTGGCCATGAATAAACAGTTAAAAGAAACTGTCAAAATCATTTTTTCTTTTCTTAGCCTGTTAGTTTCTTCCCTTCAGTTGCTTTGGGGCATCACTAAAAATTAAGACAAAATTTCTATAAAAGATTATTGTTGTAATAAAAGCAGATGCTCGTAAGAGCAGATTTCAAGCTGAAGATTTTTCTTTTTCATAGCCCCAGTTTGAGAGTTATCTATTTGTGGAAACATCAGGTTCTACAACATTATCTATGCAAAGTGCATTTCATTACAGTAATAACAGGAAGATATTTTCACAAGGAATTAGCACAATGTATAATGTGTGCTGTAATGTTACGCAGAAATATATATTACAATCTATAACCATAATAGTTTTAAATGTCTTAAGTGCTGCCTAAAGCACTTGTTATATGGGCAAAACTGGAACGTTGTTTTTCCCCATGAAGCAAGTACATTGTTTTTTAGCTGCCAACAAGCTGTGAAATGGTAATAACTTTAGGATGTTGCCACATCCCGCCACCATGAATGCCAGCCTCCAAGGGCTTCAAGTATCCTGCTTCAGTCAGTGGAATTCCCTACTTTTAACTATTCTGTTCAGAATATTGTAACTATTTTAGTCAACTTAATTTCTCAGTCTTCTGACTGCAGATAAGAATTTAATGAAAACCAAGGCTAATATTTTAAAATGAAGCTTCATCACAGTTGCTTTGCAAGGACCCAAATTTCAAAGCATAAGGACCCAGTATGTGTACTGTATTTTGTATAATTCACGTTTAGGGACAGAAAGTGCAGAAGTGTTGGAATAGTAGACTACGTACCATTCTTAAATTATAAGCATATAGCAAAATACAGAAGAATACTGGGAATATACTTACAAATCTACCAATGGCATTTTCTGTATTATACTTGGTGTATGTCAGGAAGTCCTTTAAGCCATAAAAGTACATGGCAAACTCTTACTGAAGTAAACAATGTGCATTAATAATAAAATAAGTATTGGCCTAAATTGTACAGTCAGATCAGGTTTTCTGTTACGAGGCTGTTTGTCCCCAACATCCAAACAAAATACAATGGAAGCTGCGTATATGTTTAAACAATATTCAGATTTAAACTATATTAAATACCATTTCTAATTCAGGGCTTAGTTGGGTATACCTTGCTCATACAAGTAATCCTAGCAATTTTACTGCCAACTACTATAGTTATAGGTTCAATTAAAAAAAAAACAACCAAAGAAGGCAGAGAAGGTGGTCTGCAGGTGAACACTTGGACCTAAATTAATAAGCTACAAACCTCGAAGGGGAAAATAAAGTGTTACATCAATGGATCATTCACTGTCTCTTCCAGTACCAGAACTAAGGGGAAATAACTGAATAACAATGAAAAAACTGATTCAAAACAAAGAGAAAGTGGTGGCATTACGCAGTGGAATTGCTTGCCACAGGATGTTGGGCAAGCTAAAAGCTTACACAGGTTCTCGGCAAGACCGGACATATTTGCAGAAAAGAAATCCATGGACTATTACTAAACACATAGAAAGAACATCTGGCTTAGGAATTGCCTGGCAGCATATGGCTGCAAGGTGGCGAAAGCATTGGGAACATCGGCCCGGCTTTAAAACTCCTGTATGGGTGTCTTTTAAACATGGATAGGACAGATGGACCTCTGGTCCAATCCAGTAGAGCTACTTTTATGTTAAAATAGGCCATAATTTAAAATAATTCTGGTTTCTTTCAACAATGAAAGTAGTGTAAATGCGTATGAATGACAAAAAATACAAATTATGATTCAGTATACAGGACAGTAGCAAAAACCTCTTATTAGATTGCACTTTTTTAAAAAATAACTTTTTTTAAAAGTAACACATCCTGTTAACCTTATAATTGAATTTCTTGAACTTTCTGAGGATACAATTTTCTGATTAGATTTAAAAGCACCACCATTGGAAGAAATCTGGATCACATTTAAACATGCCGTGGTCACAAATAACTCTCAGGAACTCAGTCCTAAACCTGGATCTTGTGATGCACAGGTTGGCCTGGTCGCACTTTGCAGAAACAAAGCAATTCAATTCTAACCCCTGTAGCTGAAACATTTTAAACACAGAATAACACTGACAATGTACTTATCTGCAGAGCACAGGCCCCTTTCTAAATTGCAAGCCAAGTTTTTAGCTCATAGTGGATGTTCAGTGTTATCTTAATTCAGTGAATTATGTATTAGCAAAATAAACATGTATTTAAATTTTAATGGTGCATTTTAGTCAGGCAAAACTGTTGTATTTATGCCCTGATTGGAAATGTAAATATCAAAACTGTCAATGGACAAACAGAAAGACATCCTCTGCATCACTCCAAATTTCTAAATGGTATTTTCAGTTAAAGAATTACAACTGCCAAATACATTTTGCTACAGCAGAAAGTACAAAAATATTAAGAATACCTCTGGATTGAAGACTTTCTAAAAAAAAAAATCTGTTTTCACTATAAAATGTCAGGATATATTATCGGCTCCTACGTCCTTTCAAAAAATACATTCACGTGCATCCCCAGAGCTCATAATCACACTGATCCATACACAGACTGTCCCAGTGATCATATGGTTTTGGTTTTAGGTTTGAGGCAGTAGGGCTGAAACCTAAGAATGCATTTTAAATAAACTGTATTTACTTCAGACTAAACCAAGGAAGATGGTGCAAATAAAAGGAACCCCCTTGAGAATATTCACTATAACTCATCTGTTTAAAGATGGTATTAAATACAGTTTACATAACAGGCCTTCAATATGAGTATTCCATATTTTTTTTCCTTCCATTTCATCCCTAAACATTTGATCACTATTCATACATTCTGCAATGTCATAAACATAGCTGCAAAATTTAAGTCTATCTATTAGGGATTGCACTATTTTCATTTTGCCCCAACTATTCGTATTTACACACCAAGTCTCATTATCTGAAGCAGGTAAGACAAAAGAGCACTGCAGAATCCAGTGATTTGCTAAGCTAACAATCTTAGCATGAATCTTAGCTAATACAAGAGTCTGTCCAAAGACCCTCTGAATTACAAATTAGTGGTTGCACAAACTCCAGAGCATGATTCTAGAAGCGAATGAGAAGTTCAGTCTCTGCACAGCCAGTCCATGGTGTGTTCCAGCCTGTGAAACCATCATCGTCGAACATGAAGTGGGGAATTCTGTTTCTCATAGTAACTATCTGCTAGTAAGAGTAGACAGCAGAGTGGGACTATCTGTCCTTTCCGTCCTGCTATTAGGAATATATTGTGTTCTGCAAAACAGAGAGCAGTTTGTTTTCACTTCCCTCAACAGTCACTGGGCTGCTGTAGGTGGATTTTGGGAGACCTTGACCATGAGCCCATTTCCCCCAGCAGAAGTTGGGAGTTCTGCTGCTGGAAGTTAAGAGCTGGCTTTGAGTATTTCTGCTGTCAATAATTAGGATTGGTTATAATAATTGTCTGGATCAGAGCACAATAGTTCCAAAACTGTCACTCACACAATCCTTTCCCCCTTTCCTGTGTATTAGAGACAGTGGCATCCTTGGCATGACCTACAGCACACACACATGGTGCTGGGTAACCGTGGGTGCAAAACAGGTGCCTTCTGCGGCCTTCACTGTTCTTGTAAATATGGATGTCCCTATTATCAATTCAAAGGATTTCACCTGATAAATTATTTCAGGGGATCCTGCAGTTCTGAGTTTCTGCTCTTGAAATGTACAAAATTATTTGCCTGACTTGCAATGTGACCCTTTTTTTTCTCCCCTCTGTCCAAGTCCCCATCCAGTCTTTAGCTGTTCCCAAGCTAAATTCAGAAAGAGGGACAGATCTTCAGGCTACATTCTCCCACTTCGCAACCAACAGCAGTCACTCTTCTGTGCATCACCAACTCAAAAGGAGTTTTTTTTTAAAAAAAAAAAACAACAAATTTTTGGTCTTCTGCTTTCAAGGAATACTTTGTCATTTAGCAAGCCTTTATTTTATCTCCAATACCAAATGTGTTCAATATACGTGAACATACCAGTAGCTGTCAGTCAAACCAGCGCCTATGATGGGATCATGATCCAACAGTGTTCAAATCAGATTCTCATGGATGAGTTTCGGAACTCCAAGCCTCACCTAAGTACCCCAACAATTTGAAGCTTGGGGAATACTTGAGGCAAATGTAATTTCATGTCCTGAAAGTAGCAGCCAGCAGGAAATACGGAGATGTCAGCCTGGTGTCCAGTTCCAAGGCAGGATCTTCCAGCTCCAGTAGCTTCAAAAGACTTCAAAAGAACCTCATGCTTGGCCGCCAGCCAAGAGTGGCAATTACAAAGTGTCATGACATGCAATGCTTACACATTTTTTGATGTGCCCCAAATGCCTGTTTTTTTTCCTCATGGCAAGTTTTGGATCCTGCTGTCCCACATGGTGTGCTCCTAGCTGCACATCTAAAACTAAAATGTTGGCGCAGAACAATGTTGGTTGGTTCTTTGGGTACTTACGAAAGCAGATGCAAAAATAAACAAGACTATATGTAACAGGTGTATACGTTTAAGAGGTTTTTACTGTGATAAATATGCATATTTACTAAAACATAAATTGGAATGACGGAGCTTGTAATGGTACAAGCAACAATCTGCCACAATTTTTTCCCCATTAGCTTTAGGAGGAAACAGCTGTTGTCAGATGGCAGCATGATGCCAACAGTCCAACAGGAAGGATTACAGCATTGAAGTCATCTTAATCCCAGTGCATAAGCACTCATAGAGGCTTTTCTTTCATCACAAATGGCTAATGTAGCTAACCTCTGCCACTGGCCTGAACTTCTGACTTACCTAAAAAATCTATATGCTGTTGTTAGCAGTGTAACAGATGAAGTAATGTTTCCTTTGGCAAAAATGTCATGAAGGATTTATAAATCTGATGTAAACTGCTAAATGGATAGCAACACAAAGCCCAAAACATTAAAATGGTATCTCTGCATTAGCTCTAAATACATCTTGAAAGAAAACATAACACCCTGTACTGCACTTAAATCTATTATATACAGGTCATCGTGATTTCCTCTTTATCAAATTGAAATGGACCTTATACTCTGCTGAGTGAGAGAGTTCAAAGGAAATTGCTAAGGACACAGAGTGCAGAGGGAGTCAGCGTATACCACGGAGTTCATTGCATGCAAACTGCTCTCGCTCAGGAGCAGAAATGCAGTCCTGAAAGACTGAAGAGACACTTCAAACTGACATTTACTCAAACACTTCTGTTCTGCCCTCATTTCATATCTGTCTTATCCCGTAACACTGAAGGCCTTGGTTGATCCTATTTGTAGCAAGTGTACGTACACGTGCATGCATTCATAATTCTTATTTTTTAATTAATCTTAAAAATGTCTACTTAGATCATATCACTATTACATTTAACAAAGATACATTTTAATGTGCTTTTATTATTATCATCTATATATAATGAGTTTTACTGTAATGACTATTGTGACTTTTAAATTCTTTCAATTTTGTTTCAGTCAGTTTTCACTGACCATACTGGGTATATCACTTATCACAAAGCCGAGTGCCACTGTGACACTGTGGGGAAGAAAAGCTAAGGACAAATTTGCTGCTACAGGCAGTTCAAAGGATTATCACACAGCCCAATCCTTAAATTTTATTAGAAATTGATCCTTTAACTGAATTAACTATCCACAGCAGGTTTTTATCCAAATTAAGTTTCCTTCTTAAGTTTGTCTAGAGGCAGATGGTAGTCTTTACAGATTATTGGAGATATAAAGCATTCTATCTCATATATATAATTACAAATCAATACTGGGTCTCTAATTCATAGGGAACATGTGCTTTTCTCTGGCTATGGAATCTTTTGTCTCATTATGCCCAGGTCTAATTGTATTTACTGTCATAATAGCAAAATGTAGCATTTATCTAAGATGTTAATCTGTTGCTAGTTCTGGCCACCAAATGTGGGACCATATGCTTCTCCACTGTGATGAGCAGAGAGGAATAAAATTGTTTTAACAGAATTAAAATTTCCTACAGGAAAAATAAATGGGAAACCATTTCTCCCCTCACACCCAGCCTTTGCCATAGGGATCCCATGCCAGTGATGTGGAGGGGTGAAGGTCCCACAACTCACCTCTGTGGCAAAGACTCGATTTAATCAGCTGAGACAGACCAAAACTGGTTCTAAAGGACACTTCTCTGCTGGTTGTCAGATGTTATAACAATTCTGATTGTCTTTCTGTGCATGCACGTTCTTCTGCAGATCTGAGCAACCCAGACTGCAATGGATGCCTCCACCCAGAGGAGTCAATAGCCCTTCTATGAGTGAGAGGCTCTAACAGAGTCCTTTCCTCACAAAGGAAAGGGTAAGTAAGGCTCGTGAGGTACAAAATAACACACATTACTGTCTCTTTAGATAGTTAATTTCTTATTCACAGCAATCAGAAACACTAAAGACTGCTGGATTTCTATTATTCCTTAGCCGCTGTTAAATGTGTATCTCACAACAGCATTCAGAATAAAAATTGATCCACCAGGTCCAAGACAAAGAGGACATACAATATACTACTGTAACAGCATTAATTTGGTTTATAATTCTTATTTAGAAGTGGTGTAGCCTTCTTCCCACTGAATACTATTTGTATCTCCAATCTTTTTTCACTTTTGTGTCCAAACAAAAGTATGATAGAAGTGGTAAAGTACTACACCCTTCTGATGGTGGAGTGCCACCTGTTCTTGTCTTCACTTCAATGAGCTTCAGCTTCCAGCAAGGATCCCGATTCTCAACTGAAGCAATTCCCTTTCCAGTAAGTGATCGCCCCAGCCATTTAACTAGCTCATTGTGACACTTTTGCAAAGCATGAACGGAACCACTACTTCACTTCGCTGCATGCTAAAACTGTCTCTTCTTCCACATTTTAACTGGGTCTCATGAACCCATTTAGCACAACTTTCCATAGATACTCGAGGCTTTTTTCATGTTAGGTCCATCATAATAAATTATACATAGGAGTTTCATAGTTTTATTTCAAACAATATAAAGAACTTTCTACAAATTCATTAGTAAATGGTTTTTCTGATAACAAAGGACTATAAAACCACTCATCCTGCTAATTTTATCTGGCAAAATATTTGGCAGGAATCAGAGTTCTGATTCTGCAGTTCCTCTGTCAGTTGTACCATTTAATGAAATTATTGTTTTCTGCTTGATTTAATAGTGAGTACAGACTGGAGGGTTTTTTTTAAACTTCATTGTTTGACTCACATACACAGAGTTGAATGTTGATTCGCGGCATTCATAATTCCTGTGCCAAAAAACATTGTTCTAGTAATCTGAGTTCCTTCACAGAAGTTGACATTTTCCCACAAATGCTTCTTTTGCCATGTTCATTCAGCTATGCTGTATTTTTAGCAATTAGTATTTGTTTAAAGTTGAATATGAATACCACGTCTCAGCATCAAGGTAAAATCTATCTGACCTTTCAACTTCAGAGACAAAGGAACATTATTTTTATTTAAAATTCCCTTGCTTACATGATAAAATGACTCTTCTATTGAAATGTCTGAATTTTTTTTGACTCCTGCCTTTACAAGTTAAGCATCTGATGCAGCACCATCCACCAGGCTATTACCACGGTTCTTGGATTCAGCATTGCTGTATCCACCTCCTTCAAGTTCCTCTGTACAGCTGCGATGCAAACTGCACACAGACTATGTTGCAGGTATGTCCCTGGCTTCTTTCATGTTTACTTGCAGGTTCTGACACGCAGATTCAATCAATCACATATAAGCCATCATCAGAAATCTGGCTTTTGGAGAAAAATTGAAGAATTACATAGCATTATAGAATGTGCTACAGGGGTTGGTTTGCACTTGTGAAGAGGAGGAGGGACTGTCCTCTCATTTCTGCTAGAAGCAACTTCAATTCTGCAGAAAGGGAAGGAAGGAAAAAGTATGTGTAAGCAAGGATAAGTAGGTCTGGGTCTCATTACTTTGTGTAAATCAGTAAGCCCTCGGGTGTTGCCTCAGGAATTATGGTAATATCCCTGATGTCAGTACATGCCCCTACCCAGAGCATGAGGAGATCTGCCACTCCACCACCTACAAACATTCCAACGTTGAAAAACAGTATTAAACAAAACGGAAGCAAGCAAAAGAAGAAAAAATATCTTTCTCCTGGCTAGACTGGCCATAAGGAAGAAACAAACAGAATTTTTAACTTGATAAATAGTATTTGCCTTGACTTCAAGCTTATTTTTGGGAGGACATGAAGTATGAGGGCTTCTGTTCTTAGAACTGCTAAATTTATTGAATGCCTATGACTACTTCATTTTTGCTGGACATCTCTGTGTTGAGCTTGCCTCCAAATGTAATTCTTGCCATTTGTTTTTTCTTATATTCTATGGTTAGGCCTGGCTGGACATTTTTAATTAACATGCATTTCTTTTCTCTCACTACTTGTTACTACGCTCACTGGGAAGAATATTTTTACAACTGCAATTATATACCTTTTTTTTACAAAGTCACCAACTTCTTGCCTTAACATTGCTGACTTACATGTCAGTAATTCCACAAAACGACTCAGTCTCTAATTACTCCATCTGATAATTATTCAAATTCCCACAGCTCAGTGGGACACAGAGTGGCTAAGAGCTGTTCTGGGTTGCTAGCTTCTAGTAAGTAAAATGTGCTTGCCTGTATTTTTTTCTTGAGCGGTTTTTCTAATAATTTTCACTGTACTTCAAGCTCCTGCTTTACATCTCTGATCTCTCAAAGCTAAATTTATGCAGCACTGTTTCTCATTTTGAGCTTTGTGCTGCAGAGTGGAAAATTATTGAAGTGATGCAACCCTTCTCTCCAAGGGGAAGGCGATGGCCACACAGGCGTGTTTTTTGGCCAGAGATTATGAAGGTGATTTGGAAAGTATAAAGGAGGAATGAGGCTGATAACAATTTATACTTCTTACATGATAGGAATCAAGTATCCAATAATTCTATTGACCACTGTTGCAGCAAAAAAATAAATGGGAATACTAGGTTTTTTGATTACTCATTGCAGCTAGTTTTGCTGATGAGACAATCCTGCCTGAGAGGATACATCAGGAAGGACTGGAGGAAATAAGCATCTGAGCAGGAAGAGGGAGGGAATGAAAGTGTATGTGTGTGCCGCAGAGTTATTACTGTTGTATTCCCTAACAGAATGAGGGAAATGATTACGCAGCTATTGCAGCTCTCTCCTTTCCTATGTTGAAAAAGCCACTACATGGACCACCCAGCCAGGGCTGCGCGTGGCTTGACAGGTAGTATCAGAAAGAGTGGACGCAATCTGAGAAACGTCTGACAGCCAGCCTTCTCCTTGGTGGCAAGGGTCACCCTCCACCTCCAAACGCTATGAGTGTCTCTCTTCCTTTTTATTGCACCTGCCAAGCCTGGTGAGAAGCTGAAATAGTGAGTGTCCCATCTCGCAGTTCCTGGGCTCTGACAATCCTCCCAACTTTGTGTGGTTTCCGGGACGTATCACATGGAGCAGAATGGAGAGAAATGGAATGCTAGCACAACATCGGTGATGGCCTTCTTTCGTCAAAGAACTAGTCAAGTTTAATTGAGTGAAAACTGCTGGATGGCCACTCTTAATTCACTTTGAGAATTTTTTGTCGTTTATCATAGATTGGTCAGAAAGTGATTAAAGCTGTTTCAAAGCAGCAATGAACAAATATCCTCTTTTTGAGCCAAATGTGCTGATGGAAAAGGGTGACATCTTTGCAGAGCTGATACAGAATCATTCAGGAATCCTTTTTAGTCAAAATGAGCTGAATTAACAACTTAAAATACTATGTCTTTACTAACAGCATTTTGCATAAGAGTTCAGGCTTACACATAGATGATTCCCAAGCCTAAAACCTTGAGTTCTCTGTTCTATAGCCTCACCATGGGCTTCTCAGATGTTCAATATCCTCTGAAGAAAAAGAGTTGGCAGCTTCATAAAGATAACTGACAAGCGTGCAGCATCTTTGGTTGAAAAAATGAATGGATTTATCTAAACACTGTACAAGGTATAAGCAAAAAGCCTACAAGCAAAGATGGGGGGGGTGGGGGCAGCAGGAGGTGACAAGAAAGCTCTGTCTTAGAGGTCAGAAAGTGTAGGGATAAAATGAGAATTGCCAAAAGTCAAGCTGAGTCTTGGCAGTTGACAGGTCCTGAGACCTAGCAATATAAATTAAAATAAACGTATACTATTCTTTGACAGTATAGAGAAAAAGAGAAATGAAATTGCAGTGAAGCTGCTACACAGTAAGAATGGAGTTGAGATCAAAGTTAAGGTTGACGTGCCCACCCCAAAACTTTGTGAGTCAATCTTCTGTAAGGAGAATGACAGCAAAAGCCAGACAACTACTGAAAATGTGTGTATAACACTAAATCGCATAACGTTTGGTAAAATTAAGCCAGGCAGGATAACCTCCTGCCCCAAATATTGAAACAATTCACCTATGAATTCAGTAGTAAGTAATTTAAAAAAACTATCAGTTCAAAATGATGCCACATTACCAGAGAATGTCAACATCACAAATATAATTCAGAAAGAGAAAAACAGAAAAACTGGCAACTTTACAGCTGTTACTCTGAGCTGCAGCAGATCTAACCTATATGGCCTTCAGTTTTGCATTTGATGATACTGTAACACATAAGGATCATAACTACATAGACAGTTACACAAACAGGAGACAGGGAACAGTGCAAGTTTGTAAACTGGGGAGACTTGGCTGAAAAGAGACAGCAGTACATCACACCAAAAAGTGAACTGATGAACTGGGGGAAAGGAAGTCTTCCTGTTAAAATTTCTCAAGGTTCCCTCATACTAATGATCTTATCGTTTAATGTTTTCATTCATAACTTGGGCACAGAAAGAAAAATGTAAAATTTACTGATGGTATGAAATTAGGGATGCCAATTTAGAGAAAGTCCAGGATAATATACAGGAAAAATGGATGAATAAAAGGACTGGAAAAGTAAAAATGAGACACAAGTGCATGTATTTAATAGACTTAACGACTAGATTTTATGCTATAAGCCAGGGGACTCATCAGTTTGAAATGACAGATATTAATTGGTCATAAGGCAACCAAGAGACACAGTGTAGTACAGCAATAAAAAAGGCATATGCAGTCCTACATATATCTAGCTATATCAGGCTAGATAACAGAGTATTAATATCATCACAGACGTTGATCAGACATTATTTAAAATTATAGTGTCACTTCTCATCACTCATATTCAAAATACTTATTCAAACATGCACAATCGCATCGGAAAGAGCAGAATCTACTCAGCATGAGCAACTAAGAAGCAACAATGAAACTGCCGTTTGCAAGTACTCATAAACATAGATATCTTGGGTGGGAAAATCCATTTAAGTTAATGGAAAGTGTCGATACAAAAGAAATGTGTAGAAACTTTCCACTGGCAACTGTAGGTTGAAAATTAGAAATCCATTTCTAACTATCAAGAGAAGCAAGGTTCCAGCACACCCATCAAGAAGCACAAACAACCTGATCTTTAAAAAAACTCAGTATGTTTATGAAATGGATTACAGATGGTAGCTTTTCTATAAGCTGCAAGGTAGCAGTCAGTGAGCTAGGAAGTTCTTCCCAACCTGGCATCCTCCTGTGCTATGTTCCTACACTGGGGTGGAAGAAGCAACAGAAAAAAGCTATGTTAAATATAAAAAAAAACCAAACCCCAAACAAAAAAAAAATCCAACAAAACAAAATAATCTTCTGTTAAATTCAGCTTCTAAAAGAATATGAACTCAAGAACTTCAGAAGTCAACAATGTCACTTCGGGTCTATATGTCCCAATATGTTAATTGTTTTAATCTGTAATTTTACAAATGAAACAAAATCATGAACAAGTATACTTTTGGCTTTGAGGGGGGAAGAGGGGTTGGTGAGAATCAAAGACCAGGTAGTGGTCCATGCAGACCATTAGTATGCTAGTGCAAGAGCATAGAGAGCCGTAAAATAATACCTGTGCGATATAACATCACTTGCAGCACTTGGCAGAACCCTGTCTCTTTTACTTGTCCATCGGAGATGGCCAAGCTGGTGCCAAACCCCCCCAAGAGTAGGGGGATCGTGGTAACTGGTTACTAAGGGGGACATGAGACTTCCAAAAAGGAAGTTTCAACAGGAAACATTTTGTCCAAATATGGTAGCCAGGGATGCTGAACCAAGAGGTCCAGACTGTGTGTTTTTGTAACAGCAACATCAGCAGCTTCAACCTCTGCTGGACCTCTAAGCAGGAGGAAGTCATGCTCCTTCCTCTGCTTCCTCATCCTCTCTCTTCTCTCTGCTCCTTCCTCAAGCTAACCATGTACAGCCCCATGCTGAGGTGTTGGAGTAGCAGTACGTTCTCTTGTCCAAACTTCTTGGTCTCAGGCTCCTTTGTGAAAAATATGCCAGGCCAGCTAGAAACATTCCTCAGGCAGGATTCAGTCCATTGGCCACATCTTGAACCATGGGGACCCAGATCATGGATTTTTAAGAAGTGGATCCTTAAGTCCATGCTCATACCAAAGCCTGCACAACCGAAGTGAGACCTCTTGGTGAATCTAAAGATGTTGAAAATCAGAGGGATCAAGGAAGACGTGACTGACAGTATTAGCAGAAGTTTTTTATTTGCTGGCTAAATTTTTAAAGATATAAAAATATCACGTATAAAAGCAGGGATCTCGTGACCACTCCAAAATAGCCTTACTAGTTGCTGCTTCAGTTAACAATCTTGTTGCATTTCATGTGACCACTTTGAGATGCAGGTTATAAAAACAGATAATTAATTCATAACAGATACTGAATTTCCAAAAAAGCACTTCAAGCCTGGGACTGCTCTTTTCCACCTGTGTAGATTAATCCTTTTCATTTTCTAAAATGAGGAACTACCACAGCCATGCTTCAGTTCGAATTTCTGCAATACAATTTTTTGTGGAAATCTCCTTGGTAGCATCAAATGTTCACTCCCCTCGTGAATGTCTTACATTCATAAGTCTACGTCTTTGTCTTCAGTTTGCTTGTGTTGCCTGGTGGTGTCCTCGGGAGCTGCTCTATCTGCCGCCGTCTCCTTTGTCTGTTGTGCTCAAGAATCACTGCTCATCTCATTTTTTGTTTATTGCTCTGCTTTCACTTGCTGCACCATCTTTATTTATGTAGAGATAATTACATAAAGTATATTTATATGAAAACATCTCACCTTGCTGAGAACGTAATTCAGTATTTTTACAATTATTTTCTTGGCTGACCCATTCCCATTCAGTGAGCCTGCTTTTGTCTGACTGAAACTATTCAGAAGTTTATGACCAAGCTGAATAGGACTTAAACGGGTACAGAATCATCCTCTATAACAGCTAATTAGCCAAGGTAAGTGTAAGAGACCAAGTACTGCTACATGATTTCTTCTAGCAAGTATGAGTACTGTATTTCAAGGTATTTACTTCTGATTTTCAGAAAGGTCATTTTTTAGAACAGCTGTATAGTGCCCAAGGTTGTAATATTATTCCTGTAGCTTCGGGATCCTATGTTTTGCAAGGTGTCAAATTCAAAGGTAAGACAGATTTGTATGATGTCCACATTTCTGCTAAATGTGCAAGTCCTACAGTGATTTGAATTAATTACCCGTTTCTCAGTAAGTACTGAATTAAGGGCATAATTATGATTCTCTAAGGATCTGATTATAGCAATTGTTTGGGCTGCCCAGTGTACTATTTTATTGGCATAGTCTAATCTTGCCACAAACTGTACTCTTATAAACTTATGAAGTACAGTCTTTCATGTTCAAATATCTTTTTCTTATGGGGTATTAGCATAATATTTATTCACTTAACTGTGGTGGAACCTTAAAATCCAATTCATGGACCAGGCCTTGCTGATTAAGAATTTACATAGAATATGAAGATGACAGTTGACCCTCAGCATTTCTGCATATGCTGCACTCGGGGAAAAAAAAGGGACAATGCTGATGATAAGCACTTTTCCCAGCACACCACCTGCCTAACTATTCTTAACTCAGTCAAACAGCTTATTTTTCAGTTTCCTTGCTGTTAATTGGTTTTTAACTATTTCCATCCTCACATATAGGAAAAATATTATTGCATGGCTAGTCAGAAACCTACTAAAATGTTTTAATCAGAGCTGATACATTATAGTATTTCAAGAATATGTCAGACAATTTCATATTGATGCACTCTCTTTTCTACTTTACTGTTTTCTTGGTTCACGTTATATTGATGGTCACTTGCTAATGGAGGCACAGAATAAGCACTCTGTAATGCCTAATAGTAGCTGTTCATGCCCAACTGGCATGGATTCAAACATCCATCACCTATCTGTCATGATTTAGTGATGCAGATGGACAAAAGCATTACGGGATTTTGCTAAAATCAAGCTGCACTTTAAGCCTGCAGACTCACTAAAGATGAACGAGTACTCTTCCCATATCTGTTCTGCATGCAAATATACTCTATCTTGTTGATGTGTACTGGTTCCAGGGAACACCTCTTGCTCATTTGTGTGCTGCCAGATACTGCCACTATTTACCACTCCAGCAATACTCAGTGAAGTATCTATGCTCTTATTTAGCTTTGACAAACAGAAACTTATCCTAACTCATGTTCATTCAGCACTATAACATTCAGTTTCTTTGCCTGTTGCATTTACTGAGTCCCTTTGCAGCCACAACTCCATTAGCTCTGCTTCTCCTACAAAAGCTAATTGCTGGACTTTTTAACATCTTCCCTAATTTTATTGACTTCTTTCACTCAGTACCAAAATAAACAAACTCTGCCTTCGGCCAGGCTACTTACTAAATTTTCAGATAAGCTCATCACACTTTCTGGATAGCTTGATGCTCATCCAGCATGAGAAGAGCTTCCTTTAAGTTTTGTAAACTTGTTAGCCTCCTTGCATCCTTTCTCATGCTACCTACAAAACACTTGACTGATCAGGCTGCTGCTGGTTTAAGAACACAACTTTATCGCTTTGCTGCATTCCCCAATCTGTCTGCATTATTCACTGTTTCTTAATTCCCTTTAGGTTATAAAGTCTTTGAGGCTGAGTTTGTTGTTGGGGGTTTTTTTGGTCTGATCTTATAAAGCAAATAGAGCCATGAAGCTCTGGTTCAAAATCAGCAGTAATATGCTGCTGAAAAAATAACCACTGTTCAGAGGAGGACAAGAGAAGAGAGGCAGGCATATGGAATTGGCAGGGATTTTCCCTTCTTGACTTCCTTCTTTATTCACCCAGCAAAGGAACGGCAGCATAAAACCACACAAATTTATAAAATTAGAGTTGTGATTGGGGTTAGGCTTGCAGAATATGTTTAACAGTTTTAGCAGTTAAAACATCCTATTGGAAAGAACAGGTTAAAAATTGGTGACGTTACGTGCTTCTCTCACATAATTCATGCCAAAGTATTATTATTTAATAATTGTTATAAAAAAATCTAGAGACTGCAGATATCTTAGGAATCAAGTCTTAAATCATACCAATAAAAAGTTACAGTACAATCAATTGCCCTTTTTTGCACTCATTCCTACGGCTAACTTGGAAAAATTTAGCTAATGAAATCAGTTCCCAGAGTTGGCGCGCCTCATGTGAAAATGCTACACAAAAATATCACTGCTTTCACAAGCTAAATATCTTGCTCCATGTATGGTCCCTCCTAATACATTCTCTCTATGTTTTCTATCAAGCCTTTCGATGCATATACAGGAGAAAAATTGTGATTCAACAAAATACAAGTGGAACATCACCAGGGCCGCACTTCATTTGCTTTGTTGTTGTTGCTTTCTCTCCACTCAGTGCAAAACTATTTGTATTTATCTGCTAAATTCTAATGAGAACGGACGATACTGGACGCACCGGCCCAGTGGTGCATCCTGCCTGACGTCGTGGCAAAAAAAAAATAAGAAGAAATACGCAATTTGCCTAACCCAGGCCATCACCGTCACGCCGCACGAGTGCTGCAGGGGACCCCAACTTCTCAGACTATGAAATAACAGCCGCCCTTTCCCCCGAAGCGCCTCGCCGTCCCGCTTGCGCTGCCAGACGCGCTTCAGCCACCCACGGCCGCAGCCCCGCGGAAGGGCGGGCGGGGGCGGCCGCCCGGGTCGGCTGCCCACTGCCGGGAGGAGCAGGGCGGTCGCCCGCCGTTACCTCAGGTGCAGGTAGTGCACCAGCTTCGTCACCACGGTCACCATCTTCCCGGGTCACCTTCCCCGCCGCTGCCTCTCCGGGCCGGGAGGGACACACGACGAGAGGGCCAACGCTCCCCGGGGAGGGGGGTCCTCCCTCAGCGGCTCTTTTCCCCGGCTGACTTCGCCGCCCTCAGAGGCCCTCCGGGGCGGCAGCGGCTTCGCCTCTCTGCCGCTCACCTGCCCGCCCCGACCGCCGCCGCCGCCCGGCCCCGCCGCGGAGAGGCCCGCCCGGGCAGAGGGCGGG
>VUYV01000578.1:252833-301622 GCA_008711295.1 Anarhynchus alexandrinus | reverse complement strand
TCGGCCTCCCCCGGCCTGATGCCGTCGAGGCGGCCCCCCCCGCCCTCCTGTTTCCCTCCGCTCTGCTCCGGCCGGCGGCGGGGCTACCGCCGCACGGCGGGCACCGAACCCCGCAGGGGAGAAGGGCCGGAGTCGGGCCCGGCCGCTTCCCTGAGGGGCCCGGCTTCGGCGGGGGTGCCCTGGGGGCGGTCGTCCCCCCGCCACCGCGCCTCGGGACGAGGCGGAGAGGCCGGCGGGGTGTCGGGCTTGCTTCTCAGGGGGACGCAGCTCTCCCCTGAGGGATGGACAGGGATGCCAAGCGCCCCGGCCGGGCGGGGGGCGGTGGGGAGGACCGCCGGCCCTCTGGGGAGCGTTGGCCTTTGGGGTAGGTGGGTACACGGCCCGGCGGCCCCCGCAGCCCGCGGTGGGCGGGAGAGCACCGGGCGGGAGGTGTGAAGGTGGCAGCGTCCCGCAGGAGCGGGAAGACGGCCCCGTCCCTGCGGCTCTCTCCAGGGCTGGAGCCGGGGGGGAGAGCTGCAGCGGGAGCAGGGGGAGGGCGGCAGGGCTGGGACACGGGCACCGCCGCACAGAACCGGCGTCTTCAGCCCATGCTGCTCGGCAGAGGACGGGGCGAGTCGAGGTGATTTGAGTACGGCGTGTAAGCACCTACGCAGGAGGATTTGTGGTAGCAGAGAGCTCTTTAATCTACCAAAGACCTAAGAAGAGCCAGAGGACTGAGGCAGACGCTGGGCAAATTCAGGCTGGGAACAGCGAAACACCTTTTGTGTTACCGTGAGGGTACTGAAGCACTGAAACGATTTGTGTTAAGCACCGCTGGATCTTGGATCTCTTGAAATTTTAGCTCTATAGTGGTTGACTTCCTCATACAAGCCACATCTAAATAATATCTAAATCTGTTTGGTTTGGGTTATGGAGAAAATTCTGTGGTCTTTGTTACTGTGGAGATCAGTTTAGATTATCACAGAGCAGATGATCAGAACGCTAACTCCAGATGTTCGAATCTGTGAATATTAATTGCTTAGTTTCTTGTGCACTCCAAATTGAGTATATCCCCTGAGCCTTATTCTCTCTCTTCTTGTGCATCCACCCTGGGCACTGAACCAGGCAAGACTCCTGAAAAAGTAGTATGTACTAAATGTAATGCAAAGATGATCATAATGCACACATTAACTTGTAGGAGGGAAGGTTGCAAACAAAAATGTGCTCCGTATTTTCTGACTCAGAATGCTTGATTTATAATAATGACTTACTCCAATGAAGCATGTCATTGTGTTGATAACATTCAAATTACTGAAACTTAGAAACACAGAGAAGTCACAGCACATGAAATGTTTCCAGTTCACCAGGAAGTGGTGGGGACTGTGGCTAGCTTGGAAGTAAGTAGCGCAAAACACAACTTAAATACTTGATATACATTAGAAGATTGTACCTGCAAATTCCTATTCAGTCACTGTACCCTTTTGAAATAAGGTGGCTACCGGAAATTGTATTTCAGTTTTTCTAGGAAGAATTAATAGGAAATCCTCATTAAGAATTTTAACTCAGTTTGTGGTTCGCTGTAGTCACTAATCCCTTCTGTCTGCTCATTCTTGACAGTATCTGACTTGTGAGAAAAGTGTGTTTAGTTATTGGTGATGAATCAGAATACAAAGATTCTGTAAACATGCAGGAGTTGATGTAGATAGTTAAAATAGATTTATTTTTTTAGTGGTTAATACTGCTATGTAGAATATTTTTTTCCCATTCTACATATGGCTTTATATCCCATATCCTCAAGCTTGTTTTTATTAATGTCACTATTTTACTCTCTAAATTCTTTCTATAATTCCTGTATTTCTCAGCTGTTGTCAATTAGAGCTCCAAAATACATGCCCTTCACTTGCTAACTTGTTCTCATACTCTGTGCTGCTCTCTACACCGTTTACAGCTCTGCTCCATCTGTGGAGCAGAGGCGGAGTGATTCACCTCTATCAGGTTTAACATGGCTGGCTTATTTTTTGTAGTTAATGATCCTCCTTTCCATATTTGTTCTTAAAATTCGTTATTTCTCACTAGCATTCCTTAATTAATCTTTGCTTGCTAATTCTATACTTGTATTTATTAATATAATCCTTTTGTTTGCAAAAAGATTAAAAAATCTGAAGTAGCTGTGATCTAACAATTCTGTTATAATTCAAAGTGCTTGTTCCCAAAAAAAATGAATTGTCTTACTAGACTAAAAATTGATCTGACATATTCAATTTTTTTCCCCTGCAAGAAGTTAAACTTTCCATGAAACAAAAATTCTGAAAAGTCTGTTTTACAATTTCTAAAAGGACCTATCAAAATATTTTAAATAAAACATAGACTTTAGGAGTTTTGTTTCAGTATTTCTTTGCTTTATTACGTTGTTTGACTAATTTTTTTACATTGTGTTCTAGTGTAATTCAGTAGTCAACAGGATAACATGTGTTTTGATTATATTCCATCAACAAATTTCTACAAAAAGTAAATCTTTCCTTGAAACTTTAGATTTTGTGTAACCGTCATTTTCTGGCAGAAAGCTGCCCATCAGAAAGTTTTAAATCTTTCCAAGGGCTGAAAATTTAGCCCGTTATTTTCACCATGCTAAGGATGAAAGCAAAGCTTTTCAGGATAAGGTATTTGGTCGCACATAGTGGACAAGTGAGGCATAAGCTGTTGGAAAGGGGAAATTAAGTCCTAATCCTATTAGTTAATAGATGGCTTATTCCCAGCTGTATCATCGTATGTTCTTTTTACAGTATCTAATTGATTTAATACAATTCTGTTTTTTCACATTCTTATATTTTCAGCTTGTAGTCCTTGCTGGGATGCGTACAAAACAGCAAACCTCAGCATGTCAGAAAAGTCAGGGTAGTGAGGTTGAAATAGAAGACGACCAGTGTAATAGGTGTGATTATGGGTAAAGAATTTGAGAAAGAGCTGCTGCCTTTTGAAGTCAGAGCTTTGCCTGCAGAGGAAATCCTTAGCAAAGGGTTCGAATAAGCTCCGTGGAGTGAAGAGTTAGAGTCCGTATAAATATAGTCTTCATCAAAATGCACTTTGAGTATTGTCAGAAGAGTTCACTGACTCTAAAATGGATCAGGTGATTACGATGAAGTGTCAGGAGAATATAGGAGCTCTCAGATGTCTTGAGCACATCATGTTATAATACATAAAAGCATCCAGTTCCACCTAGAGAATTAAGCGTTCATAATTTAACACAATCTGTAGGCAGAACTCCACAGAAGAGGCAAAAGAAGATTCTGGTGACAAAACTGAGTTGCATTTGGTAACCTGAGACAATCTGCATTTGTGAGGCTGGTGCTCCATAGCAGCTGTTGCCGTTCTGAGCCCCAGAATTTGTGTGAGACTTGGTTTTGCTAATTTTGAAATGTACAGATTTTTTTTTGATGGAGAAAGCAGGTTTGAGAACAGAAGTGCACCATGAACTACTAACATCAACAAGGTTCTCACTGCAGCCTCAGAGCACTTATGACTGCAATAATATCATAAATGCACAGCATTTGTACTGCTGGTATAGTCTAGTAATCTAGTAGATATATAATCTAATAAAAGCAGCAAAAGTTAAATGTCAGTTTTTTAATCTCTTCATCAGTGGTCTGTATCATGGACAATACTTATGCATACTTAATCATAAACAATACTTATATGTGCTTTATAATTTGCTTTTCTTAACTAAGCAATAATACATTTCAAAGTTAAAAATGAAATAATATAAATATGCGCCTTCCTAAAATTCCCACCAGCTGTCCGTGTGTTAAGAATATATGCAACAAATTTTCCTATACTATTTCTGTACAAACTATGGTGCTTTGAATTTTTTTCATCTGCCGTTAGTTGGTTGTCAGGTGTCATTTTTGCCTTATTTGCCTCCAAAGCCAACCTGAATCAGTATGAAAAGGATACTCGAGCACTTAGTCATACCATTAATTTTCATGGAAAAAGGCACTTTCCAGGGGAAAAAAAAAGGTGCAGCTTCAAGGTAACAGCAAGACATCAATTTTCCACATTTGAAATTAACATAATGTTTTACATAATGATCCTTTCCGCTGATCATTAAAATAACATAGTTACCTCGGCAACTGGAACAGTCTGCAAATGTTATCTAGTGATACATAACACATTCTAAAAATACATACAACAAATAAGGTATGAAACACTATCATCTGGGAAAAAGTATTTTTTTCAATAAAAATGCCTTCTGGTCCAAGCAGATTTTTGTAAGAAGATTTCAGTTTAATGCAACTTTGTTTTTAATCAGGACTGATTTTATTTGCTCAAAACCTGAAGACCTGATGTTGTTTCTTTTCCTGACAATGGAAAACAGTAGTTGCTTTTCAATTGCAACTTGCATCTTTCTTTAAATGTTTCAATGGCAAATGTTCAGGAAACGAAATTTATTCCTAAAGCAAGGGTTGCATGCTTAAAAAGCTGCTGGAAAATACAGTACAACAAATAATTGACTGATTAATTCAATCTAGAGAGTTTACTGCTTTAGATCTGAATGTATCCACTGTCGTTGCAGCCGCCTTCTTCTCTTCGTGTTGGTACCGTTGCGAGTCTGACCTGAACAACTGAGATCTAATGGGACTGAAATGAACGGCCATCAACACTCTTCACCTTTTTTCTTTTTCAAGCAAAACTCAATTAACTGTGTTGACATGAGGTTTTGGCTGTCTTAGAACCAATTTTTGTGTATAAATGGTGTACTGAAAAATTTTGTCAGGATCTAGTTACCAGCGCATCTCCCATTAGAATGGAAAATTGCTCCCAGCTAGGTAAGTTGGTTCATATCCTATGAGTTTTCTTTCATTCTTCCTGGGTACTGAAGCAGCTACATTCTTGAAACGCCTTCTTCCCTCTGCCTTTGCCACTCACTGCCTGCCCTTCTCTCTCCTGGGAGTATACTAAGGAATACTCCCCACTTTCCTAGGATTCGCTATAATTTTCCAATGAAGTAGGGTTAAAACAATTCCTTAGAATTCAGATTAATTTTAAATACTAAATTCAAATACATGTAAATATGATTTGCTGCTGAATTTGCTCATGTAATTTGGCTAATATCTAAAAATATTTTCAGTTAGTACTATAGGAGATATCAAACACATTGATCTTTTTTGTCCTTTTTAAAGGTACATCTTTGCGTGGACCCCCATCAAGGTTTTTGAAGTGAATCAAAGCACCTTTTCAGTGTATTTTGAAAGCTACTGATGTAGATGCAATTTCAGTGCAAAGGTGTCTGAAGACTGCTAGGAAATTGGAAATTCTTAATGTGTTTGAGCATTTTTGCCATCACCCATGTTTTGATTAAACACTGCAGAAAATCTGGTGACAGGATCACTCTGAGAGAAGGTCTGGGTGCATATAAGTGGTTCTTTGATAGACTGTTGCTCCAATAGAGATAACAGGATCTTTGCTGTTGGAAGCAGGAGCAGACCCTTTGTTTACAAATTACTTTCCAAAACCATAGCAAATAATCTCATATTAGGATTTATGTTCATTGGAAAATACAGGACAGTAATGGCCAGGCTGTGACTATCTTTGATTTAGGAGGGTGACAGCAGGAGACTCGAAGTACCTTTGCATATTTCTTACAGGCTCCAGTTTCAGCTACCATCCCCGTATTCGATTGCGACTGTTTTCTATGGGTAGGCAACCTTAAAAAATTGGGGCCAAGGCCTTTCCTCAGGTTTTGGTTGTCCATTGTTGCTGTTGTCATGTTGCTTTCCAGATCCCTGGTCCAAGCCAATGCCGCGCTACTATTGCATGTCAGGATGACATCCAAGCACGCATCTTTCCCTTCTTTTACCCTTCTTTGCAGAGGAAACCTGAGTGTATGAACTGGGAGACCACTGCAAGGTATTCGTTTGGTCCCCTGAACTGGAGAATGGATGGAGTAGGATGTAAGTAAGTCCATCGCGGACTGTGCCTGCCATACAACACAGGCATATTTACACTGGTGTGCCTGAAGAGGGATTCACCACTCTAAAAGGGTTCATATCATTCTCCCTGAGCAAAGGAGAGGCTGGGACATCGGTTCTGTGTCTTAAAATCATGGCTTCGCTCTAAAAGGTTTAAAGCCAATAATAAAAGGTATTAATTACATCATCAAATTTTATAACCATTCCTAAGACCTTTATCCTCTCTGACATCTAATAAGAGAGTGCATGCTGTCTGGGGCTGTGATTAGCTCACAAAAAGGAGAGATTAGGGTATTAGCCATTACTGAGCAGATGGATCATTACACGGGATCTTAAGCCAAGAAATAAATATTCCCAGTAAGTCACATTTGGAAGATACAAAAAATATTTAAATAAAGCTTTAAATACCTGTGGAGATTAACAAGGATCTAACTTTATGCTGTAACAACACACATTCACAATGATGGAATGAAGAATGTGTAAAGCTTTCACATCTTTTCTCAGTTTAACAAAGCTCACTCGGTCACAATGGGTATTTCTAGCCAAGAGTCTATGGGCCATAGGAATCCTCTGCACGAATATCCAACGTAGGAGACTGCAGTCAGGTGATTCATCTACCCATTGCTGGCGATCTAGTGTTATTCATGCTGTGTTTTCTGTATTTATTGGTGCAGCAGTGGTTGGTATTTTTAGGAATACAGAAATAATGAGTACTGTCGGGTTTTGTTTTGCTTGCTTTTTTAAGTGGATACAAAAGAGCTGGAAATGTTGATCAAGCAATTTACAGAGGTGGAAAAATGACAGGCTTAGTTTGAATAACTAGCTCTTTACTTCACTAGGTTAAGTATTTAAATCTATATTTTTATGAAAATGCCAACTAAAAATCATTACATTGTGTATCAAACTACTCTGTAGTTTTATATTTGGCTGTTTTTACATGTTTGAGTTAGTTTGCTGGTCCCAGAACATCTTTTTTAATTGGTTTACACTTTGACATTACATTGAAGGCAGTACTATTAGCCCAGGAATACATGCTTAGTCTCCAAAAAAATGGATTTCACTCACATTCTTTGTTACAAGTAATAAACTTCACCATTTGGAACAAGAAAGAATGCAGAGCCACTTAGAGAGGGGGCTGAATTGAGGACAACTATAATCTCTCTCGGTAGGTGGTGGGAAATTATGAAAAGGAGTTTCTTGCCTCTGAAAAAAATCTTAAAATGACTCTAAGTGTGGTATTATTAAGGTATGGCATTTGTGTACTGTTCCATTGATTTCTGTACCTAATGTTTCCAACTATTAACCTTCTTCCCTGGAAACTCTGCCTGGAAGTGGATAAAGTCTCCATCTGCTCGTAATGTTTTCTAGACCATCTACACTCCCACTGATACCTGTGCAAACTCGTGACTACTAGACTGTATCACAGGGGGTTAAATAACTTAATGCTGAGCCCATACCAACTAAATCAGACAATATTCCTATGCCTGGCTGAGTCAGAGAGCAAAGAATTCTGAAAATCCTGTGACAGGAGCTGTGGATGAGGGGACCACCTTTCCTAGAGTCATGTATACAGCAACAGCAGAACAGATTGTGGCATACAAACGGCATACAAGTCTCATGTCGTGAGGCTCCAGTGCTACAAGTTCCCTCTGCAGATTTTTTCTTCTTTCACTAATCTTGCCCGTTTCTGTCTTCTCGTTTCTTGCTTTCATTGTGCCTTTTTTTTTCAAACACATGTCCCTGTTGCTATTTTTGCTGTTTTCCTTCTGCTTTCTGTAGTGGTCTTTTCTTGTAGTCTTTGGCAGGTCTGTTGTGAAACATACACAGCGCCCTTCTTTTCCTCCAGCAGCTCTTCTTTCCCACCCGTGTCTTGACTGTTATCAGTTAGGCATACGCAAATTGCTCAATTGGATCACTTTATTATTATTCCAGAAACATCCAGGTTTGTCATATTCAAAAGTACCGGTTTGGTGTATCAGAGAGAAATCACACAGTATTAGGTCTTATCTCTGAAGTCTTCTAACCAGGTAGTGCCCACACAGTTATAGCTCATATTGCTTACATGATGAATCTTTATTTGTATAATATAAATTTGTCTACATTTTAAACATTATGTGCAATATTTATCATTGCTGCTCAACATAAAAGTGATGGAAAAGATGAAATAAATAATGTTGAAATTGTCTCACTATTCCATATCTGAAAGTAATGCAAAAAGCTAATGATTCTTTAATAGCTGGACTAAGGCTTTTAATCCTCGATAGAATTCTTGCTGTGATTGTTTTTCTAGGGCTGGCCTAGTTGTACGTGCTTTGGAGAAACCTGGGGGCTAAAGCACTCTTCATAGTGTTCTGAAGGTGTCTCTTGCTGGTGATTTAAGATTTTAAATAGAAAACAAAGAAATGTCAAGACTGAGCAACAGAGCTACTACAAGCTGCAGCTGGGCTGACATGCGTAGAGGAAAATCCTGTCAGGTTGAAAATAGAAACTTGTTCCGCCCGTGGATTAACTTTATATCTAATCCACTCATGTTCTGCCACATGGCACACTACCTACACACACAAACTGCTTAAGGATGAGGACAGAGGTATGAATTTACATTAGATGGTACTTCCTTCACATCTGTTTTTACAGTTCTGAACTGAAACAAATTTGGAAGAAATGTGCAAATGGTTTTCAAAAACATAATACCAGTCGGTTATCTGCACACGGATGTTTATGGAGATACAAATCCGTCAAACTAAAGGCGGTCCATGGTTCAGACCAGTGATCAGTGCGGGACCATTAATTCACTCTCCAGAATTATCTCTGCTGACTTCAGTACGCAGCATATTATGCTGAACAACTTGTAAAGTCTACGTCTATTCAATGCTATGGATTTATATACCTGGTTTGTCTCTGAAATTACTTACATATCTGTCATTCATGAGAGACAAGATCATTCTTTTGGGAGTCTTTTGTGCTTCTCACCGTATGTGTACTTTCATTATTGAAACTTAATTGAAAATTGTAAAACTTGCAATAAATTTTAAGATGTTTGATTAGATCAGCAGGGGACAGATTCTTCAGAGGCATTATCTGTTGAGTAAGATTAAGGCAAGTGCAACATTTAGCACTCCTGTGCAAACAGCAATCCAGTCTTATTCTTCTAAGCAAACTGCAGTTGAAATCCAATCACTAGTGTCATATTTAAGATGAAGATGCCTTCTGGCAATTTGGCTGTTACAACTTTATTACGGTTAAAGAGATAAAGAGTTACTTGAAGCCACTACTGTGGTCTGTTTGTTGTTTTTTAATTACCATTACCCATAGACTCGCACTTTGGCATTGGCCGCACACAGCTGGAGGAGAGAGAAAGAGATATGTAAAAAAGTGGCTGTCGGTGGCATTTGCCTCTCCTCGTTCCAGCACAGCCAGACCATAAACGGATCATTAGTGAAAGAGAGAATAGCCTGAAGCTATTTGTAGAAAACATTTGTCTGTAGCATCCCTGGAAGCAAGGGGGTCAACCAAACATTGGGGACTGTACGTCTGCCTGCTGTTGTCTTGGGCAGCTTCTAGGTGAGAGCTTTGAGATGGGGAGAGATGCAGAGCTATGTGCTGTTCGCAGATTCTTCTATGCCAGGGGTTTACCAGTAAAGACTGCTTTAAACCTACAGTGATTAATGCCAGATAGGGTGACTTTAAAGTTTTGCAGCGCTTCTGAGAGATCAGACTCCAGCCTAAATTAGAGTCAGCATTTCATAAAATACAAGAGATAACAAGCACCCTGAAAACATTAAATTCAAACCTGTTTTTTCCTTTTCCGTGTAGGATTTTGGAAGAGTGTTGCATCATTGCTCTTATCCTTCTTATGGTTTGTTTGTTTTTAAAAACAGGCAGTATATCTAGTTATTTGCTTAATGGAAAATGTACACACAAAAACTAAAAGTGATTACATACAACAGCTGAAAGCTATGACATTGACATTGCAAACAAATGTAAGGTACAAGAGGTCTGGTAAGCTAAATATTAGCCTTACAATTAGACAGTTGCTAACTTCATTTTAATTACATTGTTAATGAAACCATGGAATTCATATAAATATAAAAGCAAATTATAATTTTCCTTTTCAAAAATCGTCTAGAACTGGGTAAATGAAGTTGTCTTTGAACAAGCAGTATGCCAAAATCTGTCCTCCACAAATCATTGAAATTACTCCAGATCCTGAAAGAAAATATATGATGGTTTTATATTAATTTTTATAGTGGAATACAAATGTTATGATAAAACTTTAAACAGACATTCTTTTTATCTTCAATTTTTTAAAAAAAAGCCTGTCTACTTAAACATTTTGCCCAAGGCTTTAACCACCTACAAGGATAGCAACCCCAGCAGCTGCTGATGGAAAACCAGTTACAGGACGGGGAATTTATTTGCCTGTCCCCATCATTTAGGAATTTACTGCAGCTGTCGATCCTTGTTATCCATCGTATAAGAAAGAACAGAAGCCAGTCCTTTTCTCTTAACTATTTTTCGAGATAATGTAATCTAACACAAAGCTATGCTTTCAATTTTACAGAAAATTAAACATTCAGAAATGTAGGTTTGCCATTCACTCTAAGGAAACGTGATGACTGAGATTCATCTCATTTATCATAAGTACCTGTGCACAGTGTTTGTAAAAATTGCCTCTGAATGTGACTGTTTCCTTCCATTGATTATAAAGGATACCAAGGAAGACTAGTTTGGACAACTGTCTTTTTGACACCTGAATTAAGCAAGATAGTTTGATTAGTCAGGACTTAATCATGGTTTATTTCAGGAACGTGAGCGTATGTACTGTTAGCAAGATTTATATAAACTGAGTACATTCTGGTCTTAAAGCAGAAGATTTTTTAAGGCAAGGAAAATGTTAGCCCAGAGTTACTTGCCTGCGTCATTAAAAGAAGTATAAATGAAAAGCACGTATTTTGTCTTTAAATGTTGACAATTCTCAAATTAGTAAGACAACAGATATTTACTTGAAACAAGTGACACTGTAAATACTAATTTTCTACACAGAGCCTGACAACTTAAACTTTAAAGAATGTGAGTATACCTAATGCCAACCACCAGTGTAACATCAGGGGGAATTCAGACATAACTGCAAGGAGAAGAAAAGGAGAAATGTAAATTTTTAAAGGGTTATAAGAATGCAAACATTACATTATGTTACCAAAGGTCTGCTTAGATATGTTTCATAAATTATATACTTTACATTTATTGAAATTGCAAATGCATATTTCGGTCCTGATCATTCAAATGGCCGTACCATTCAGCTTAGCCTGGTGAGCGATCCCACTGGAAGGCAAGTCTTAAACCCAGTAAGTGTGTGCTAAACGGAGTTTTCAGGCTCTCTGGGGAAGAAATGCCTTTTTTATTACTTACCTGTACGTGGTTTAGCACAACAGGGACACCGATCCCCTGGTAGAGTGCCTACATATTGCTGCAATCCAAATAAATTAAGCTGCCTGACATTTTCGGTTTAATGGGTGATGCAGCGCGTGAAAGACAGGCTGGGTCTGCACGCTGCAAGTTAGCACGGTCGCACAGCACGCTCGCGCCTGTGTCAGGCACTTGCCCTTGCCTCACGCAAGCTGACCCACATCCCCGCTCTGTTATCAACTGCAGGGACATGATATGACCCAATATTGCCCCCTGCCAAAAAAAGCTGACAGGGCTGAAGCGGTAGTAAAGTGATCTGGGAGGCACACTGCATATGCTGGCAGGTCAGAGCCAGCCAGCAGAGCTTTGGTTGGCCATCAGAAGGAAACAATAGCAAATCTGGGGTTGTTTGGACATCAAAATGCATCATCTAATATAATGATAGAAGATACCTTCCTGTATAAATTATATACAGAGCAGTTTTCTTGATTTAAACGCAAAAGTTATTCATAAGGAATAACAGTACTTTAAATTCCAGGAAATAAAATTCAGTAGATGAGAAATTATGCTTAATTTTTTAAGATGAAGTCTCTGTTGGTCTCTGGCTTAACTTGTCATGGGAACTGGGGAGTCCCTGTCTGTATAAAGGGCTAAAAGAAAAATGGACAAAGCATTGGAAAATGAAAGATGAATTATTATGTAGTAGGGAGGGAGTCCTAATTTGTCAGTGATATCTTTCCTATTTCTAAATTCTAGAATAAAAAAAAACTAAGCTCATTGTTATAGGAGAAAAGAATCCCCAGATGAGCTCTGGCAAGGATGGAGTTAAAATATATTTCCTAATCAGCCATAGCAGCATTCTGCTAAATAGCATGAGAAGAGGGAGGAGGTTACCAGGTGCTGGCAAAAAGTGATGATGAGTCTCATTTACAGCAGCCAATTCTTTTCCTTTTCTTTCCTTTGAGGGGAAGAGTTTCAGGGGAAAAAAAAAGACACCTCAATGGTAAAATGCTTTATTTTCCTTTATNAAAAAACTAAGCTCATTGTTATAGGAGAAAAGAATCCCCAGATGAGCTCTGGCAAGGATGGAGTTAAAATATATTTCCTAATCAGCCATAGCAGCATTCTGCTAAATAGCATGAGAAGAGGGAGCAGGTTACCAGGTGCTGGCAAAAAGTGATGATGAGTCTCATTTAAAGCGGCCAGTTCTTTTCCATTTCTTTCCTTTGAGGGGAAGAGTTTCAGGGAAAAAAAAAAAAAGACACCTCAATGGTAAAATGCTTTATTTTCCTTTATGAGATTTAGTTCAAATGATCTAATTTAAAAACTTTGAATTGAATTTGACGAAGCAAGCCTCGTTTTTACTCTGAACTGGAGCTGAAGTGTTAATGAGGAGATCTTAAAGTGTCAGGACATGGACAACTATTAATTTCTTGGTTTAAAGAAAAAAAACACCTCCCAAATGCTGAAATTGTATCTAGGCTGGATCTGTTAGATTCTGAAATAAAATTCTGGGTTTTTTTAAGAAAATAGTGTTTTAAATTTCTGCAACAAAACCAGAATTGAGTTTTAAATAGCAGGATTTAAATATGTGCATGAGTCAAATGGATGGAAATTAGATATATATATTTATTTAGCTTCAAGAAAAAAATTATAAAGTTAGTCCAGTAGATGAATCATAGTTGATTGAGCCTTCAGTTTGTCATACTATGCATATATTTAGCAGTAAAGCTACTTACCGACTGAAGTTATGACAATATGAATAATAGTAACTGTTACAGCGTAATCCCAAACCCATTCTTCCACAACCAGTGCAAACAGCAGACCACAAGTGAAGAAAGTTATTTCCAATGATATCACAAGAACTGTAAATGAAAATAGGATACTTACATGAAACACAGTTTTTAAAGGCATTTTTCTTATATTCAAAATAATATCAATAGAAAGTTAAAGTGTCAGAGGTAGTTATGAAAATTGTGTTTTACAAGATCAAATATACTAATGTTTTCATTGTAAAGTTAATTTCTAATCTTGGTACAGACATCTGCATGGGTTGTCTTGATCTGCCTATAGACTTTAAAATGTTAGATATTTTATGGAAAAATATGAGGACTAACAGGATTATGGCCAGTTCATATAGCCTGGAGGAGAAATGATGTGGAAATTTTACTTAGGGACCATCCACACTCTTTCCATATGGTGCCACATAGATTTGGTTGGTACTGACATTGGTCCAAATTTTCCCATCCAAAACAGAACTGTGTAGTTAAGATGTTATGTTTAGTGAAAAGCTTCATAGCTTTCTCCCTGTGCACTTCATTGCATCAAATACATACGTATATGAAAATATGTATGTGTATATATATGTATATGTGTGTGTGTATATCTCTGAGATGTGTGTATATATATAGTATATCTCTGAGATGTGTGTATATATATACACATATCAGAACAATGTAAAGACAAGACACGCAAGGGGCGATAGAGCAGAGAGCCTACAAGGTGAGCAGAGGCCATCCATCCATATGGATCTCATGGTACATACAACCAGGAGCCTGGCTTTTCTCAGTGCTGATAGCAAGGCTGACACAGCTACCATGCTGTCACCCTGCCTGACATTCAGCAGCGAGCTCTGTGTTGTGTTAAACCAGGAATGGGGATTACCAGCAAAGTCATAATAACTAAACTACGCTTCCAAGAGAGACAATTAAAGTTGTCTGATCCAGAAAATTCCTTCTCTCAGTGATGAAACGGTGCATTTCTGTTCCCTGGTGCTTTCTCTGGAGCGTGCCGAGCCACGCTGTGCCACCAGCCCGTGCTGACCATCTGCCCTGACGCGGGACGCAGCTCTGCAAGAGCAAAAAAGCAATGGCACGGGCAAGCCGTGCCTCCCCCGTGGGCAGGAAAGCAGTTTGGAAGGCACCGAACAGCTATCCTGGGAAGAAGGGTGAGAAACCTCAATGCGGCATTTGATGTGATGTATTCTTGAACACAGCAACGGGGTGGTGCTTAGCTGTCAGCTCGGTTACTTGCTATCACGGGTAACGGGATCAAAAATAATCGCTTGTAGGTCAAAGTTTGACTTTATGCTGAGTGGCTACCTGGGATAGCAGGGGCTGAACGGAAAATGCCTGACGTCTCTTCTAGCTGTAGTCCTGAGTTCCCATACGTATGGGCGTATACAAACAGGCGTTGTATTGGTGCATACAAATGCGCAACAGTGCATTTGTAATTCATATAATTTTCCATCTAAATGCATTTTGTTCTTCTTTCTAAGTACAGTAATGTAATATCTAAGATAACTGTAGCTGAGAGTAGTGAGAGACCATCATCATTTTTTCACTGTATTTAATTTATACATTCGGCAGCATTTTGTGCCTTTCAATTTTATTCTCTTCTTTATAGGGTCAATCATTTCCAATTGTAATATGGATCTTTCATCCAGCAGCTTGAAAAAATGTAAAAAATAAGAAAAATATAACTGGAAAAACCACATGTAGTTAGGAAAGTGGAAAATAGCACTTCAAAAAAATTCAATGTTTGGCAAAGCATTTTAGTATTTTTAATTTATTGTATTTCATGATGATAGTATCCCTTTAAATTATGCCAATAATTTTATAATTTAGAAAGTATGCTTAGTGTAGACGGATGCTCTGTGAACTTTTTTACAAAACTGGGCCAGTCATGGTACCTCAGTTCTGAGCTGACTTCCATTTTTATTTTGAGGTTAACTTTTAAAGACATAACTCTGTTTTTTAACAGGCATGAGTGTGATTCTTGAGTAAACTAATTCTCATTTGCAGTATCATTCAGAGACCTTTGTTCTGTCTCTGTGCCTATAGACTTTAAAAAGATCCTGGTATGTGTTGCTATGCCATGTTATTTCATCAGGTGGAAAGAAAGGAAGGTGGGCTACAAACCAGTTGCATGATAGAGTTGCTGTCTTTGGCATATAAATGTGTCACATCAAACTAGCTGATATAATTCTGGGGAACAAAAAATCATATTGAGATGCAGAGTCCTGAAAAGTAATTCTAATGGAATAAGATTAAATTTTCTTTTCCATTGCTACAACTGAAATGCTCTTTTTTAATCTGAAATCAGTATTGACACTGTACAAGTATCCATGCATTTTTATTACTCTTTTTAACCTGATGAACTAACCAGTTTACTTTTGAGCTTTACTTACTTTACTGACAGATTGTGTGGTTTGCCTTGTAAAACAGATTACAAAGCTGGTAAAATTTCATGTATGCAGGTAGGAATGACAGTTTAGGAAAAAGAATATATTTTGAGAGCTTCAGACAAAAATTCAAAAATTTGTATTAGGATATATAAAGATATGTTTAGGGATTGAGCTACAATCAAACCCTGAAATTTTAATGCGCACTGTATTCAGGCACACCAAAGCAAGATTTCCATTAGTTGAATGTGACCTGTTATTCAGATCTGGATCCAATATGGTTCGTGAGAAATTTGATGCAGTACAAAACTAAATTTAACAACTTTGTGGAGGAACTTTGCAGAGAATAGGTAATTGTTCTGCAGTGAAAATGAAGCATCCTGCCAAAGCAGCATCTTTTCTTCAGATGATGCAAGATCAGAAGAACAACTCAGGGAAAAGCCTAACAATCATTTGAATGATAAGTAGCAATATGAGAATAGAGATGTGCAGGGAAGATGAATAAACATTTGAATGCCGTGTAGTTAAAATACAGAAATCAGTGTTATTAAATCAGTTTTAAAATACTATCCATAAGGAAGACCAGTTTACAGCCAGATTTCTTGGCTGGGAAAAAAGAAAGAAACAAATTTCAGTTACCTAAATAATATGGGTTAATCCATGAGGGATTTGTCTTAAAATCAAAAGGTGCCAAACCATCCAACATTTTAATCCTGTGGAAATAGAAAGAATAAATTTAACCAGAGCTTTTTGATAAAGTCTTAGTGATTATATGACACATCATTATTGCTGTTTTTAAATACAATTTCAAACGGAATACTCAGCTTTTACAAGCTCTCTATGTTCCATTGTGTGTTGTGGTCTTGCCCTTGCACAGTGTCCATGATCTCCACTTTTATTGGAGACATGTCTGGCATGTTAATACATGCTAATCCACTTCCTAAGGGAATATAATTTGTCTTTTTTATCGACTATAAAATCTTTTTTTTCCTTTTTTAATGTCATCTTTGCTCTTATGTTCATTTATTTACATGGTGCAAGTGCAAGGAAGTAAATTAGAACCAACATTTTATATTAGCTTTGAGTCTCCGTTTGCCGATTTGTGCACTTGAACGAAGGTTCAGGTACAACAATTCAACTGAATTAAAACAAAAGTCTTCACAGGATAACTGGGACTGGATGCCAGTCTGGATGCCTCCTCTACAGGGTCATAGCTCTCTACCCATTATATCCAGTTGTAGTATGCTGTCATATTAGACTAAAACCAAGGAAATCTTACTTGAATACTGCGAAGCACACAGATAGGACCACATAGTACACAGTGTAGAAAACTACCATGCATATCAACAGGTTCACCAGAACAACCTGCAGAAGGGAAAAAGACAGTAAAACCTGGTGCCACGTTTCCATTAGCTACATAATTGTCGGAAAATAATTCCAGATTTCTATCAATCATAATGTGAAAAAAAAATGTAGAAAACAAAATATTTAGAGAGAATATTTGCTGTTGTCAATTACATAAGAGTTGTTAAAGGCTATTTGGTACATTTCAGCTCCTATTGTGTGGTTATAATGCATGGTTCCTTGTTTTTGTCATATATTATTGTATACCAACTATTTATTGCGTGTATAAGTGTTCAGTGAATGAGAAGCACATTTCTTGACAGTTATTACACAGGAGACCTTGAGAGTTTAAGATCATCCAGATGCCTAACTAGTTTTTAACCTAGTTTTAGCCTAGTTTTTAACTTAAAAGAAACGCCATCCTTGTAACTATGTTGAAACTGTATACAAATAAAACGTAGAAAATTGTAAAGCAGCAACAGTTAAGTTTCCCAGCCTATAGAAGACATCACCCTAGTGCTTACTTCCAAAGGTAAGGGTGTAGACAACTGAAATGAGTAATGAGGCATATCTGTTAAATGTTTTTCAAAGTTCAATTGTTTGTGAATTAATTCTAAATAAATCCCAACTCCAAGCGGAAAACAATACCCCTAAAGATATAAGTTTCATAAAACAATCACTATTTTATGATCAAATACGGTGTCTTTATGAAAAGAGAAACACCATATACAGAATTACACAAAGAACGTATGTTTCCTAAGATACCTTGGTATCATTACTTCTTTCATTCCATTTCAGTGTCTTCATTTCTAAACTGAAGTTTCAGAAGCAATGCAGCCAGAGAAAAACCTGTGACCTTTCACCTGATAAAGTTCATAAAATGCCTTGAGATCCTTTCAAGGGAACATATCTCTGATCACATATCTCTGATCTTCTAAATTGGCTTCCTGAGCTATGCAGACCCTAGGACTTGTATTCATTCCTACAGGTATAATGTAAAATTATGTTTTGGTAATCATAATAGTCTTGGTAATGCAGAACACTTTAATTTCTGTTTTTTCTGTGATGATATAATGACGATCCAGATATTTATTTGGGCTTTTATTTTTTTAAAAGGAAACATGGGACATCAGGACTAGACATTTCTAGTCATCAAACTTGAGCAACTGCTTTGGCAGTATTGTGTTTGTGTTCTTGCTTAAGAACATAAAACTGAAAATGTTTACTACAGTCAGTAGAGTGGCCAATAAAATCAGTTTTTCTTTTCTATAGACTCCAGATTGTCTTGTATTTTCTCAGTGTAGCTAGTGCTTTATCATGTCATATTTCTCCTTTCCTCTTTCTTAACTTCTTTGTATCTTTCCTCTTTCAATGGCCATTTTTTTAACTCCTCTTTCTTTATTGTTTCGTGTTCTCTTCTGCCTATCCTCTCCATCCTGCATCTTCTACTCTTTACTTTCCTCTGAAAAAAATATAGGTAGAAAGCAAACAGGAGAAAGACAGTGACTGTAGAGAGAATTGCTACCGGTTCCATATTGTCCATCTTTAATATTGTGCTACATGATGCTTTACAATGGAAGGATCTGTGGCTACATTTTGCTTTTTGCTATTGAAGCATTCCAGTTTCTGGTTTAGGAGTAGTCTATTGTATAAATTCTTAGTCCAAGTACAACATGTAATGAGTTAATAATTTTCTTGCCCTTTCTTCAGGTTGGCTATCAACTATTTGAAACTAGCAATGTGTGTTTACCTGACTCCTCTGGTAAGACCTCTGTGGATCTCCAAACTATTATCCATTATGCAATAATGATCTAAGGGGAACATAATTACTATAGAGATTCTGTTATTAAGTGAATATGCCTGGACATGTAAATATGGGCCCTAAGCCTGCACATTTTTGTGTGCCCTGCAAGATCCCATGCTGAATTTCCCCTGAGATCAATGGAATTGAGCTGACAGCAAGTGAGTTTGGAAGTTTTGATGTTTTCCAGGACTTCTTGTCTATGTTGATCACAAATAAATTTAAAATGGAAAAATGAAGACTAAGATGATGAAATATTCCAAATACAGGTATTCATTCAGAAGTAAATCCAGGGAAAGTAGCCCTGTATAAATGAAATATAGGGGACTGGATGCAATTTTTCAGTGTATCAGAATGGCAAGCAGAGAGTATGGACTGCATATAGGAAAGCATTATATCAATGCAAAAGAAGCCAGTGTTTATCTCTTTGAATGGTGACACCATATTTAGAATGGGAATGAATTTTAGAAAAAATAGATAACGACTAATAGAGGAATAAGACTCAATTCTGAAGAAAGGTAAAAAGAATCACGTGTGTGTAGGTTGGTTACAGGGACAGCGGTAGGGGAAATAATAACTGCGTATTCATAACTAAAAAGGAAGATTAATTATTTTGAGAACAACTAAGACTAAAGGAATGAAACAAACCCCCAAATGTGCAAGATACTGCAAAATTTAAAAAAAAATCCATTTTGCAAAGTTTGAAAGAAACTTCCTCCTTTTATTTATTTGCTTTTATTCAAGAATTTTTATCAAAACTGGTTATTGAGTGCCCTTATCATTGCTGTGGATTTTGAGGAAAAAATTGGATAACATTCTTGACAAGTGATTCAAAATTAATAAAGAGAAAAAAGAAAACAAAATGTATAGAATTTTTCTTAATTCCTCATTTTTAAATTAAACTCAGCTGGCAGGTGAGATTGCAGTGAAAAATGTAAAACATAAGTCAGCACTAATGTACAATTTCCATTTTGATTTAGTTTGCTATATGTTGGCAAAAGGAATAAGGAGCCCTTATTCAAGGAGCCAGTGGCTCTGAGAAGGGTTGTAGATGAGCATGAGTTCATACTAGCTCATTTTTATGAGCTTCACTTGCAATATCGTGTCACAAAACAAGCTCTTAAGGCTCTGGGTTTTAAGGAGGGGGAATATGAATAGAAATAAGGAAGAAGTATTACCTCTAAACACTGCACTGGGAAGACAAAGTGGCATCCAGTTTGGTGCCAGCAATTTTTAAAGTAAGTTAAGAAATTAAGAAGGTGCAGAGAAGAGTCACAAAAGGGAGCTGGTGGCTAGAAATGGTGGTGTTGTTTTTTTTTTCATTAGGACTACAGCCCTAAAGAGGTCAATCTGTTTAGCTTTGAGGGCTGATTTGATTATGATGGATAAGTACCTTCACAGGCAGAAAATACCAGGTACTTAAGGGCTCTTTAATCTATCAGAAAAGCCACAAGATGTAAACAGCTGCAAGTTATAGCTAGACAAATTCGAAAGATGTGTGAAGGACATTTTTAACTGTAAAGGCAATTAGCCAATGGAACAAACTGCCTTTGGAAATAATAGATCCTTCAAAGCAAAACCAGATGCCTCTCTGGATGAAGCGTCACTCAAATCTCTAACATTCACTTCTGGCCTTAGTTCTTTGAATGGTTGTGGGGTAGATAACGTATTTACAGAGCCATCCGACATTGACAGAAGTGAGGATACTGTGAATTTAGAAACAACTTATTTTTACATTGCTAAATATTGTAAAGTGCTAAATATTGAATAGTGCATCTATCTCCTACAAGAAGAGAGATCAAGGAGCTTTAGTTTCTAATGCAATAGGAGAGAAATCCATCATGCCTATACAAACTGATGCCTATTAATAAGTAAATGTCCAGGACAGTCTTACTCTTTTCTTCTCTCCCTACATCAAAACAAAGCCAAGCAAAAACTGAGAACAATTAATCACTTCAGCCAGGTTGGCCTGAGGGCTAAATACAGCTTTCCCATTTCCACTGTCTTCAGTCTTATTTTAAATGAAAATTGGCCAAATAACCCGTTTGATCCATTCTTTTCCACGGTGTATACCATGGTCACTGTAATGTTAATTGACTACTATGTCACGTGCAAGTTTGGCAGCTGTGCTATCTCCATCCCTCCTCAAAGTATCTCTAAACATTAGAAGTTTAATCTTTGGCACATTTTTGGTGGGAATCATTTTCATTCCATTGCTCTGAGCAGATGCACATTTCCTGCAATTCTCCTTTATCTGCTGCCCCTCCTCTGTCAACTGCCTCCTTGACGCTTATCTGCTCTAGATACAGATTTGTACTGTAATAAAAGTGGTGAGACAGGACTGAAGTGAAAATCACAGAGCTGAAGGATGGCTGTGAGATGATGACCTGTTGACCTCTAATTACAAAAGGTGAATTCCGAGCCTCTCGGCAACAAACTTGCATTGGCATCAAAGGCCCAGGATTTTTCTCTTTGTACCCAGAATATTCTTAGTCCCTGTCTTAGGGATGTAGTGATGTACTGAACATGCTTTGCTCAGTCAAGTAAGCTAAGCAAATGCATGTAACGTGAAAACGAAAACCCTTTGAAAATTTTCCAGTTGTATCACATTCTACTTTGTTATTTTATTTGACCTTTCCACTGAAATGTAAATGAGTTTTTTTTGAATCTCAGAATACTTTTTATTTTCAAACTACTTTTTCCCTTTCTAAATCCTCAGGTATTTCAAAGCAAAAAACCCACAAGTTAAAAACTACAGGGTCATTTATTGTATGTTAAAACAACTTAAAGAAAAAATCTTAGGAAATCACTGGTGTCATCAAATACAGGATTTTATTAGAACATTCCAAGAATTATATCTCATAAATGGAACTAGATCACATATTTTTAAATCCTTTTTACAAGATGTACTTTGCAGTACTTACTACCAGCGCTATAGTACAAAGTGTCCTTTTAATTTTGTTTTTTAGGAAGAGAACATTGAAGAACACTCTGTAAGAATGAAAGCAACAGCTCTTTCAAGCCCCACAGTAGCTGTCTAATTCTCTAAATACTATCCAGTGACATACAACACTAAACAAACTCAATTCCCTTTACCTTGGTTTCAGCAGTTTTGACCTTGAGAGCCATGGACACATGATGAGTAAAAGGAAGTGCTGTTGCTATATTCCATGTGCCAACATCAGCAGGAAGAAGCAGCTGTTTTTCACCCAAAAAAACATTCTTATAGGTGAGTATAGGACAGAGCGAGGTGAGTTGATTGGATTAAACTGAATTGAGACAGAAGCCATCTGCGAGCTAACTGTAAGCCGCTGAAGAGTAAAGAGAAAATCCTACTAGCTCATTTAATGTTCGTACTTCCGTAGCTGCAGTCAGCCAAAGCATATCTATGATACGACTTGGCTATTAAGAGACGACACTATTAATATTATTTTCTACCTTCTGTTTGCTTTTTTTCAGCATTCATTTGATCACAGTTCCTTGAGGTTATTATACCTTCCTACTTTTAATTAGTTTTGCAATTTCTAACATTAATTCCATTGACTATAGATGTGGAGTCACAATGTACTTTGCTAACATTTTTCTTTTGACTATCACTTTATTACATCAAGTATAATTCACATTAAATTAGGTACAATTAGGTTAAGAAATGCCAGACACATATTATGACTTTTCTCCTTTTCCTGAACCATATTTTGTTCCTTCAGCAGAATGAAATTTAGTGTGCTTTAGAGCAGGTCCAGCTTCTACCGAGCAGTTCCTTAACAAATTTGGATTTGACTTTTTACAGAGACATTATGATTCAGTATGCTGTGTTATTTGGAAAAAGGAGATCCTACAAGGGATCACTTCTGAAATTGAATGAAGAATTAACATTTTTTCTTTTTTTTGCTATCATTAACATAATATGTGCAAGTTTCATTAGGGTTTTTATGCCTTTTTAATCATACAAAATAAATGTTATCTGCTTTAAAATGTAGTCTGCACTCAGCAAACAAGAGCTTTCACTCATGGATTCGATAGCTCCAGATTGTGAATAACATCAGGAAAATTACTGGTAGTATTGTGTGAAATTCCTTCCTGTGCGAAACGTTAGTACAAAAATCTGTACATCAGTTAAGTTCTATTTTTAAGGGCTGAAGTGATGTCAAAACAATAGACTAAAACAAAATAAAAAGCCTAAATTAATTTGCTTAAATATTTGCAATAGTCACAAGTAGCAAATTAAGGAAGAAATATTTGCTTTATAATTAATTGTATAATAAGTAATTAAAAAGTATTTGAAAAGGAACAAAAGGTTTCATTCAAAGAGCATTCTCTCTACCCCAAAGTATCAGCTGAAAACAGCCATGACCTAAAATTAATTCGCATAAACTTTTGCAGTAGCTCTAAGTTGCAAGATAATTGAAAGCGTAATGGATTGCATTAATCTAAGACCATTATTAAACATAACAAGAGTTTACATTCACTGACTGACTTCTTCACAAAGAGTCAATTTAACCAGACAAAGATGGAAGATAGAACCAAAGTCATCGAGTTCGACTGAAATGTAATGGAAGCTGTAGGCACGGATTTGTTGAGGAGACTAAGAGGTTCCTCCCATTCCTATTGCACAGTTGGAAATTTTAAATACTCTGAGAGAAAGGATAATATTTCTGTTGCATCCTTGCTTCAAGATTGGAAGCACCTGAATTGTGGTAACCCAGTGAACAGGAACAAACAAAATTGGCAGTGGCAAAAACTGTGTGTGACCCAAAATACTGACTAAATCACTCAATAGCGAATATTAACGGAAGAGATGTGTTGCAGTTAGCAAAATGCACAGATAATGGAATAATCACTTTTTGTATTTCTTAGTTTCTTCAAATTCTCTTTTACTGGGTCAGCTATAGGAAATACGACAACTCCTGTTCAGCAGAGGGAGACAGAAGACAAGTTTTAATAGAGGTTAAAATAAATTATCTATTTTGGTTTCAACAAGCCCTACTTTTAAATACAGACTATTTACTGAAGCATTACACTACAGATTTTTATTAAGGCTATGAGGAAAAATAGTACTCCATTACTTTTGAACCCCTGGAGTTTGTTCTGGTTTGCCTTACGGAAACACCCAGGAAACAGTTACTTTGGTAGGATATCAATACCTTACCCTCATGTGTTTGAGAATAGTTAATAAATACTGTTATTTGGCATTTGACTGTACCCATGTACTTTCTTTGTAGTGATATGTAATGGACAAGATGTAAGAGAGAGTGCCAAAAGCATAAATGCAGACAATTGCAGAATGGCGAAGAGATAAAGACACCTTTTGAAAGTGAAATTAAGGATACTTCTATAGGGCGGTATCTCTTTTAAGAAACTGATAATGACACTTAATACTACCCAGGCAATACCTAGTTCCTATCAGCTACCTGGGTCAAAACAAGAAGTCAATTTGTAATAATGAACTGTGAGAAAATTTTTATAAAAGCTTCCTACTAAGTTTGCTGCCTAAGCTTGTTACTGTTGGGTTTTTTTTAAAATGTTCCCATTTAAGCCCACAATTTATGATGCTGTTGAATAGCATTGCAAAAATAATTGACAACAACTTGAAGAACTACATCATAGAGCAATACTACATGAGTATCTCCCATGGAAGTTAACAGGTGATATGTGTTGCTGTTACGCTGATTGTTTGCTCTGCAGTGCACTGTGCCTTAAGAATTAGAGCTAGACCCAGAATCACATTTCTTAGGTAATTCCAAAACCTGAAAATGGTCTTAAAATCGGGGAAATAACTAAACCCCAAGGTGTGTTGATTCCTTATATTGGAATCTTTAAGAAAATACAAAGATCAACCAAATGGATGCTGTCTAGGTTGTGTGTTGAGAAATTCTTAATTAACTGAAGGATGATGACATCAAAACATGTGTACTCTGTCTCCATCTGCTGATAGGGAGGAACTATACTTACATTGTGTATGAGGATAAAAAAGCTTGGCAAAAGAAATAGCAGCCACTATTTTTGTTCTTTTACTGCAGTGCCTGGAAGGCTCTGTCAATGCAGTGAAGGGAACTTCATGAAAATGCATTTTTAAAAGAAAAAAAGCACTAAAATATGTTGACTTACAATTTGTTACAACTTTAGTAAATATACCTTAATTGTATCCTTTGGAAGACAACCCATACAGTTTGGTGTTAATCATATATGCATTATACAACCTTAATATGACAGCTTGGCTCCCATATGGAAGGAGCTAGAATTGTGTGAGGTCTAGGCTCTACCTCCATGAGGATTAAAGCAACTGGATTCTCTCCTTCTTTAACCTCGGTTGCACATGGATAAATTTTGAGGCATGGGAAATCTGAGAATTAAGTGGAAGCAGGAATCTGCTTTCATTGTATCAGTCCATTGTTAATTCCAAAATTTGCTGGATTGCTTTTAACAATGCCCTCATTCCTGATAACGTCATGTAAAAGAGCGTTCAGTATAATTGATTAAATAGGAGGTGAATTTTAGGGACTTTTAGCCCCTGAAAAGTTGTGTCCTTGAATTTCAAGAGGACCAAGAATAATCTCTGTCCTCTAGTAGATGAGGATGGTAACATAGTGACCAAGGATGAGGAAAAGGCTGAGGTACTTAATGCTGTCTTTGCCTCAGTCTTCAGCAGTAGGACCAGTTGTTCCCTGAGTACCCAGACCCCTGAGCTAGAAGACAGGGATGGGGAGCAGAATGAAGCCCCTGTAATCCAAGGGGAAATGGTGAGGGACCTGCTTCACCACCTGGAGGTATACAAATCTATGGGGCCAGATGGGATCCGCCCCAGGGTACTGAGGGAGCTGGCGGAAGTGCTCACCAGGCCACTTTGCATTATCTATGAGCAGTCCTGGCTAACCAGGGAGGTCCCAGCTGACTGGAGGTCGGCAAATGTGACACCCATCCACAAAAAGGGCCAGAAGGAGGATCCAGGGAACTATAGGCTGGTCAGTCTGACCTCCGTACCTGGGAAGGTCATGGAACAAATCATCCTCAGTGCCATTACACGGCACATGCAGGAGAACAGGGTGATCAGGCCCAGTCAGCATAGATGTGTGAAAGGCAGGTCATGCCTGACAAACCTGTTTTCCTTCTGTGACAAGGTGACCCGCTTAGTGGATGAGGGAAAAGCTGTGGATGTTATCTACTTGTATTTTAGGAAAGCTTTTGACACTGTTTCCCACAGCATTCTCCTGGAGAAATTGGCTGCTCATGGCCTGGACAGGTGTACTCTTCGCTGGGTAAAAAACTGGCTGGATGGCTGTGCCCAGAGAGTGGTGGTGAATGGAATTAAATCCAGTTGGTGTCCAGTCACAAGTGGTGTCCCCCCGTGCTCAGTGCTGGGGCCGGTTCTCTTTAATATCTTTATCAATGATCTGGATGAGGGGATTGAATGCACCCTCAGTAAGTTCGCAGATGACACTAAGCTAGGCGGGCGTGTTGATCTGCTTGAGGATAGGATGTCTCTACAGAGGGATCTGGACAGGCTGGACCGATGGGCTGAGGCCAATGGTATGAGGTTCAACAAGGCCAAGTGTCGGGTCCTGCACTTGGGTCACAACAACCCCATGCAGTGCTACAGGCTTGGGGCGGAGTGGCTCGAAAGCTGCCCAGCAGAAAAGGACCTGGGGATGTTGGTGGACAGCTGGCTGAATATGAGCCAGCAGTGTGCCCAGGTGGCCAAGGCCAACGGCATCCTAGCCTGTATCAGGAATAGTGTGGTAAGCAGGACCAGGGAAGTGATCGTCCCCCTGTACTTGGCACTGGTGAGGCCCCACCTCGACTACTGTGTTCAGTTTTGGGCCCCTCACTACAAGAAGGACATTGAGGTGTTGGAGTGTATCCAGAGACGGGCTACAAAGCTGGTGAGGGGTCTGGAGGACAAGTCTTATAAGGAACAACTAAGGGAACTGGGGTTATTTAGCCTGGAGAAGAGGAGGCTGAGGGGAGGCCTTATCACCCTCTACAACTACCTGAAAGGAGGTTGTAAAGAGGTGGGGGCTGATCTCTTCTCCCTGGTGATAAGTAATAGGACGAGAGGAAATGGGTTCAAGGTATGTCAGGGGAGGTTTAGATTGGATATTAGGAAAAATTTTTTCACTGAAAGGGTTATTAAACATTGGAATAGGCTGCCCAGGGAGGTGGTGGATTCGCCATCCCTGGAGGTGTTTAAAAAAAGGGTAGATGTGGTACTTGGGGACGTGGTTTAGAAGTGGTTTTGTCAGGGTAGGTTAATGGTTGGACTTGATGATCTTAAAGGTCCCTTCCAACCTCAGCAATTCTACGATTCAGTGTAAAAGCTCACGAATTCTAAAATGCTCATAGTACTAATAGAATTCGACTCAAAAAAATGGTATAATTCTTTCTGATTTGCAAACTGCAAATGAACTGGATTCTTTTAGAGATAATTAACCCCAATGAGCTACTTGTATCTAAGGAGCTGGCTTAATTAATAGTAAAAATAGTAAACAACATCTTTTGTTTTGTTAACTGACACTGTTGGCTTTGTGAACAAGTTCAATATAAAGCCTGAAAGTATTGGCTAAGGAACCAATTTAGTAGGCTTTATTTATTCAAACTAGAAATTAATTTTATTGTTTGTGAATGGTGTGGGATTGATAGAATTGAAAATGAAGTCTTCTGTTTATCCAGAGAGAAGCTATAACAGAATTGCAGCAATGTAAACTTTCCACCCTGGCCCCACTGTATCTCTAAGAACCAAGTTTAATTGTCTGTATTTAAAAAAAGTCAATATTTGGCTTTTCTGCTGAGGAGCTTAATGTGCTGATTACCACAAGCCTACATTTTGAAGATATTCTGGCATCTCCACTGTGTTAGTGGGAATTTTTTATAAGTACAGTGAAGCACTGAAAAATCTCTTCAGGACTAGGCCCACAAAAAATGAAGAGTGGGCTGCAAAATTGCTGCTACTGTTCAAGGAAAATGTATCATGCTGGACCAAACAGTTCGAGAGAGGCAAGGCTGCTGCAGCTCCGTGCCCCCAGGTCCAAACAGTATCAAGGCTGAAATGTATCCCCAGCAAGCACACACACACAGTGCATACATATACATCACATATATGTATATATACACATATATACATGTATGCCACACAGATTACGGACAGGCACACGGAGTACTCACAGGAACACAGACAATACCAAGGGTCTCATCCTGCTCCTACAATAGTAGGTTGGAGGCCTACAAGTGAGAAGATGTATTTATAGGCATGTACAAGTTAGATCTCTCCAGTAGCTCGGTCAGACACTTAGTCTGCCCAGTAGCTGGCCCCTGGTTCCCAGTCTCCCCAGTTGCTGGGCCCTGGACTTATGAGCCCCTGAGGGTGCAACCCCATTCCAGTTGCTGGCCCAGACTTATACACAAATGCACTTTTTCACACCTGTTCCTCCCCATATCACTGAAATCCTTCCTTTGCCAGCCTTTAATTCCTCCCCTAAACATCCCATAATAAATCTTGGGCAATCCCAAAAACACTTTTCCCCTGCATCCCATAATGTGTCCCACACCCTTAGCCTGAAGGGTGATCCAGAGAGCTGCTCCTGATGGCTCATCTTGATGGGTTTCACACCCGGGCCATGAGGCTGAGGGTCTCCTGGTAAAAAACTGGGATGAAGCCGGACAAGGTATTTGCTCCTCAGGAGGCTGTAACTTGGGTTCCCACCTGGCACTGGGCTTGCAGAGATGGACCGATGGCCCTTTCATGTTACATGAAAGCTTAACAAGCAACAATACAGTACGCGTATGCTAGTGCCATGAAAGTGCCAGGAAGGCTCCTGGACCACATGGCACGACGTGGCTGGTGTGTGCTCCACCAGGCGGGGTGGCTGCCCGCAAGCTGTCTGGGAGGCATGACCCAGGCTTCTGCCAGCCTCCCCAGTTGTGCTAGCTGGCGTGGGCAAGAACCTTTTCCATCACCGTTTAATATAATGTGCCATCCCATTTCTGTGCCCAAGAATGTTCCCAGTCACCGGTTAAATTTACTGGGGTAACTGTAGAGTCTCTATGAAATGACCTAGCGGTCTCATTTTTGTTCGCTGCAGGCAGGTGTCCCCAGCGCAGTTATACATGGCACTAATTAACCATCCCGTTCTGGCGCTCTGAGGGGAGATACCGGGATTGATTGGGCATGGAAACTGAGCTCCTTTTTCATTTGCAGAAGTGTACCTTCTGATTGAAGGGCTGATTCGAGCGCTGGCAAGGTAGTAGAAAGAAATTTGCACTGACAATAGCTATCATAAATGTGTTAATATATAGCTAGGGGATTGCTGGGGAAGGACTATTGGGACATTTCCACATTCACACGTTTCCCTTTGCTCTCCGAAGAGGGAGTTTAAATAACTGCCTCAGTCCTTTTACACTGGATTCTTAGGATCATGCAGTAAATTATTCTGCATGCGTTTTGTCCTGTTCACGGAGTACGCTTTTGCTGTTTATCAGTATTTGAGGAAAGTGATTGTTTTAAAAGCAGCAAGCTTGTGAGCAAGAGATGTCTTCATAGAGTAGTCAGGATAAAGTATGTCTTTTATTATTAGATTGAGAAGTGGCACAAATAAAAGAATTTTGTGATTTGGTATCTTTAGTTTGAGCTCATCATTTTAATATGAGAAAATACAGAAATTCTAAAACAGATCTGATGTAGAATAAACCATATCTAGGATGAATTTCCATCTACAAAATTTTCTCATTTATCTCTATTTTTCTGCAGTCATAGATAAACTGAATTTGCCTAGAAATTAAAAGTGTGTGCTGTTGAAACAATCACGTTATTCACATTCTTGAGTTTAGCAGGTTTGAAAATGAGAGTAAAGACAGAGCTGGGACGTTGTCTATTTTCAGACCTGTCATATCTAGAGAAAAATTTCTTCCATTGACAAGTAAAATGGTATTTTTCCTAACTTTTCTCTCCAAAAGCAATTTTGAGTCTTCAAGTCAAGCACTGTAATACAGCAGACAGCTTCTGCTCCCAGTTACACCTGTTGAACTCCATTATCTTCTGTTCTGCCCTAATTACATATAGACAAACTCATTCACTTGACCTTGTTGACCCTGCCATTAGAACTTTAATTAACTCTTGTGACCATGATTCATGGCCCAGAGCAGAATGCAAGTAACTTTATTGCAGCTAGGTTAGCAATTGGGGTTAAAGTATATTTTTAATGAATTGAGCATTTGTCTGTGATCACTGAACAGGAGGTTGAATACAGATGCGTTCAGTAATGCAACGACATGTCTATGTATAATTATATTTTTGACTAGTACAATGTAAGCAGGTGTATCATTAAGCTCAGAAACCTGATAAATTCTCTCATCTAAAGAATTTTTACTCAATTTCACTGCTCCTCTGACATTAGATCCAGCTGATATTTGTCAGAAAACAAACCCAAAAATTGTATTATGACATCTCCAAAATGTATTTCAACAGCTTTTTAGTACAGCTAGCTCCAGTTTAATACAATTCATTATTAAATGGTTTTCTGCAGGATAATAGCTAATGACATCCTAATACGAATTTCAGCAGCCTAAATCTTCTTTAAATCAAATTTTTCACATTACATTGCTGAAGATTTCAGTATCTGTGGGATTCCCCTGTCAATTCAGGGTACTCTAAAACTGAAGGACCTGTGTTTGTCTCTGACCTTTTGTCACCCTTTGGGTTCTGTCATTTGCCGAGGTCAGCTACTGCTAGCTATTTCACGTCTTCTACAATGACTGACATCAGTTGGCTCTCAAGTATTTCATCTCCATGATTATGGAATTGGCTCCCAGTAGGATTTAGACATGCAGGACTCATATCTTTTTACTGTTTTAAAATCAGGTCTAGGGACGCTGTATTCTGACATTGGTTTTAATGTTTTTTAAGCTTCTTATGAAATTTATGGAATTACTCATGCAGAAGGACATCTTTACCACTCGGAGTCTGAAGCAATGCAACATTTATCTGTATAATAAGGTAACAGCATTTCCCTATGTCAGATACATTTCCTGTGTCACAATACATATGGTAATAATAGTAAAGCAATGAATAGTATAGTAACAAAGGTAATTTAAGTACTACAAGCAGATAAATGTCCAGTAACTCTTAAGAATAGCCAAATTAGCATTAAAAGTAGGGAAAATAAACCCACTTATGTAAGTGCCTAAGTGCTACCAGGTCATCCACCACCAAAAAGTACATCTTTTTTGCATTTCCTGAGCGGATTCTGGTAGCTGCTTTGGCTTAGGAGGTACGGCATGTGGTCGCTAGCTGTGACTAGTCTTTCTATTAGTAACTCCTAACCTTAATACAAACAATCTGACTGGGCCATGTCTTTGCTTTTCCCACATGAGCAGCTGCCATTCCAGTCATCGAGACTACTCAGGTAAGGCCACGGTTTGGCTATGCAAAAATTTTCAGTGATAGCATTTCTTTTACTCCCCGAGAGACCGGCAGGAGGAGGAGGTGGGTGAATGAGAAGGTGTCTAATCATCAATATTTTTTCCACCTTCTTTCATGTAAAACGCTACAGGTGATGTACACCCAGCCACACTGTAGAGAAAGTATTAGCGCAATTGGAAATATTTTTGTGTTAGATGGTCAGCTTGAGTCAGGAAATTTTTCCTGTCTGCATGTACAATGCTGGGGTACACATACACTTTTAGGCTTCAAAATAATTTTTACCTGACAATGTGTGTTTTAATACACCTCAGGTGATTTAATACACCCTGCTATTTAAAAGAACGTCTACCGTTTTAAATTACTGTCTGTGTTCAAAGTAGTTGCCACTAGATGGCAAACTGATTGTATGCAGACTTCCACACAAAGGGAACGTCTCTGCTGTGTGCTAGGTGACCAGGTGAACGTATTGCATCAAATTTATCCTGCCCTGATTCCGTTGAAACCACTGGAATTATACCAGAGAAACAGATGGCTCTTTAACCTTAAGTACTGAAAGCGCCTACAGTAAGTAAATATCATATTTGTTTCTGTTTGCTTGTCTAAATCAAGTCTGTTGTACTAAACCTTTTAACTTCACATCACCCAGCAAAAATGCAAGAGTTCAGGCCCATCGTTCAATTTTAGGTACCAGGTATGTTCCACGGTACTTAAGAGGTAGAGAGTGGCACATGCTGACAGAGACAAAAGGGACTTGAAAATCAAAATCCCTGTTTATATGTGCCCGCTCATACAGGACCCATGTAAATGCTCACATTTTACAGCACCCGATCCTTCAAGTGCCACAAATCTCTGATTTAGAGAGTTTTGCATCCATCAGTTCACACAGAGACTCAGCTAGAGTCAGGACCTCTTATCATGTTATCCTTTCATTTTCTCTCATAATATTGCAGTAATGGATGGCTTTTCTAAGTGGATGCTGCACATTTCCATTCACAAGTGCTATTTGGGGTCACTTGTAAAAACACATTAACCTACTCAAGATCTTGTTTTTATCGGTTTCACACCAGTGCCGCTTTACTGTTGCTCTCATAAAGCAAGAAAATATTTTATGATCCTATGTTAAAAACAATTGGCGCAGGCCTCACATCTGCTAGTATTGTTTTCTATTGTGCATTGATCTAACACCACCAGTCGGAAACAGAAATCCCTTCTGAAAGCAGGAGTTAGACCAAAACTATCTTGCTTGCTGTATTTTACTTTCTTATATAAGCAGATGTGTATAATATATATAAAAATATATATATAAAAACGTTATGTCTTCACTGTGCCATTCACTGATGTTTGTATCCACCTTTGATTAGTTTCTATTTGAAATCTGTGTTTTCACCCATGTTATTTTGTGAATTAGCTTGTTTCAGATTTAACAGTTCTTAAAGGCAAAAGATCAGCAGTTGTACTGTCATTTTCTTATGGAAATAGGCTGGCAATTCTGACTTGGGATTCTTCACTCTAGTTTATGCTATCAAAAATAAAATTGGGTTCTGATGCTGATTTAATTTCTATTGGTGTTGCAAATTGACAGTATTTAAAAATATGCAGAGGGTTTAAGACACGTGTCCGAATCTCAAGGAAGATCAATTCTAAACAGATTTGCTTTAATCCATTTCCTGAGAAAAAACTGTAGTAGGTCCACTGGACTGACTGAATAGGTGTGCAGTTCCCTCTGGTTTTACTAAGTCTGTGTCTAGCGAAGTGATATTTATCTCCATCCTTCACAGGCCTCAGGGATATTGTAGGCAGTGCCCTTGGCATGCTCGTTAAATTACAGCTGTGCAGTAAAGCAATCATTACAATTGGATCTCATGCATAGGGCTGTTAGTTATTCACCAGCAAGAATCAGTACAGCATTTTTCTGCCTCATGAACAATTAGCAAGTTATCCCAAGTCTTTTGATATTCCTCTGAAGTACCAGAGATCAACCACACCTGGATATGGGACCTCATACAGAATGAATTCACACATTAAGGCTGTGCTGGGGATCTTTGCTTTTAGAGTCCTGCTTAATGTGTCCTCCTCATATATTCAGATTTTCACTCGTTACGATATTTGGAGGTGGAAAGGAATAACCTCCGCGTTAGATTTGCCAAGTACTTGAGAGGACTTTTCCTTCCTCCGTAGTGTGAAGTGTGGTTCATCTTCTGAGCTCACATCACCTATTGGGCCTTCAGCTCTTGCCGCGACCTTGGGCACGAGTGTCACCTTATGTGTCATTTTCTGACTGCGGCAAACGAATCTCTTACTCTTCTGAGCATTGAAACCTTATTCATCTAACTTAATAGCTTAATGTTGTATGTAATACAGTAACAGATCTGGCTGAAACCCGATAGTTGTATTATATAGGAGATAAGACCAAGGGGTCTAACAGCTCCTTCTGGCTGTAGGCTGTGAATACAAAATATACCTGCTGAAAGTTGTAAGGTCACCTTATTGCAATGCTGAAAACAATGTTTTCAAATTTTGTGGCCAAAATGCTGGACCATTGACCTGAATATACAGTCACGACTTCTTCCTTGCAAAATGAACTTCTCTTGAAAATTTAGCCCCTTCATAGGCTTTTCTTTCATGTAAGAGGTAAGGGAAACCGGTTCTTATATTAAATCATCTCTTCTACGGTTTCAAGGGGCTCTTTTAAATAAAATTAAATGAATGTTTAAAAAGTATTTAGAGGCTCAGATTATAATCTCATGAACTTGTTTTCAATACAAGACATTGTCTCGCTCAAAGGAAAATTGCTCAGAGAAAACTCCTGCAATATTTTACTTCTGTAATCCAAATGCAATAACACTCTCACAGCCTAGAAGGCTGAACTCATTTTTCCGTAACGGATTGTTAACTTTTCCTATGAAAAAGAAATTGTTTTTTTCAAGAAAGTGTGCATACATCCTCACACACATTTAAAACAGCAAAAGACATTCCTTATTTTTGAGTGATCTTTTTAAAAGGGAAAGGATTGTCTCTGTTTTGTTAAAAGTTGTGTTAAGAAACAGAACGGGGTCTCAGGAGTTTGCTTGTTTCTCCCATAGACTTTATCTGTGGAATTTGGGAGGCCTGAGCCTTCCTGTGCATCTGCCGGCAGTCTACAGTTATGTGGGGGAATAATATTTCCTCTACTATAAAGTTATTTGGATGTTTGGTTCAGGGGGAGGTGATGTTAGACCTGTTAATGCAAGGTGCCACAGTGACTATGTCCAAAATGGGGAGGGAAGAAAAAAAGAAAATAAAAGAAAAACATTAGCACATGCTTAGCAAATGACAGGTTCTAGTTTAAGTTTTCACCATTTAATACTCTGAAAAAAAAAAAATTAAAATATTTCTGTGCTATCTCCAGTTCTGATGTTAGAGAATTTGTGGGGTTTTTTTCTAACTACAAGATCCTGGGCTGTAAACATCACTCCAGGATTAGAAGCGTGCTGAGTTTGAGTTGTGCTGAACCAAGCACACTTATGTTTTCCCTTGTGCAACCCTTTGCTTTCAGTCCTCCAGCCCGAGAAGTTATACAGCAAGCTGTTCTGCTGTTAGGCACCCAGATGAGTACGTAATACCTGAGTCACTAAAAGATATAAAACACTTTTCTGAGCTTCATCCTCCCACACTACTACAAAAAATGTTCCTTTTCTACCCTAGGTTTTTGGCTCTGTATCTTCCTACATTAGCTGTCATTTAATAAACTCTACTTGGGTATGAAAGAATCACAGTCTGGGTTTCCTGAGTTTGAAAATAAAATGAATGCAACACTTCAGACTATTGTTCCACTGAAATTAATTTGTCTACACGGTATTTTACTGTAACTCCAAACTGTTCTCTGGTTTCTATCCAAAAGTGGAGGTTCTATTTTAGTTACAAAGCTTAACCACATAGGTTTTTATTCAGTAAATGCAAACTACAATGGTTTTCTCATTCCAGAACTATTGTTTTTTTCTCCTTATGTATTTAATTCAAGAACCTATTTGACCTCTTGCATGAGATGAATCACAAGCTAGCCAAAGAAGTGCCAAAAGCCCTGTAAGATTGAACTAAATGTTCAAGTTGAAACAAACAAACCCATGTAGTTGTGCATAAATAGAAGAGTTGTTTATTGAGGTATTCAACTTGAAATGAATTGTGGAATAACCAAATAAAATTACGTTTCTCTATTTGGAGGGACATCTGGGCCCAAGGAACAGTTTGAGGTGAGAAGCATTAACTGTCGTAGAATGGGAAAGCGAGAACTTGAAGTCAAACTGTCTTGTAACGGTGTCCAAGGTGCCAAGAACCTGACTTTTCAAGTCCTTATGTCTGAAGTGTCGTTCCAGCAGAATTCAGCTATGACTAGCCAACACTACTTCAAGCTAGATCTCAGATCTCCGGGTGGCTCTCTGAAAATGTGTAATTAGTGACCATCTGGAAAAGTCAGACTAAAATTACTTGTTTAGTACCATATGAGAACTGTCAGAGGCATAGGAGGAACCTAATTTTCAGCATCTCCATTCAGGTGGCTTTCCTTCTAGCAGTCCACTGCTTAATGCCTTTCACACCTTCTGACTGCCAGAGCCAATGAAGCAGGAGTTTTGTAATCTCCAATTTATAACCTTATGGAAACCCAGAGGAGATTTCTACTAATGGGGTTCCCTGAGTAAGGCTGGATTTCTGTAGAAGAAATAGCCTATCATCATGCCATAACAGTGTATCATCATGCTTGTACCCAAGGGTTCAAATTAAAGTTACAAAAGCAGTATCAATGTTGGCATTTCCTATGTGTTAAAAACTTGCATTTAACCTTGCATTGCACTTTCAAAATGTTGGTTTAATGTTTTGTTTAACTCTTATTCACAGTCGTCTTTAAGCCTTTTACATTCTTGTCTTCTTACCTACCCAAATAATTCAGCTTAACCACTGACCAGCTCCTCAGCTACCAGTTAGCCCTCTTGCACTATCTAATCCCTGATTTAGCTGGTGTTCATTTTTGACCCCATTTCCTGAAATCCTCATCTAATGCTCTTCACGTGTTTGTCCTGATCCCTTTGCTCAGCTAGCTTCAATTTCTTCCTTTGTCCACCTTGATTGTTTGTTGTCCTCCAAACCTCATCTTCCATATGAGCTCCCAGTCCCCATCTCCTACATATACACATGGCAATTCGTGGTCCTACTCTCTCGCTCATGATACTCTTTCCATTTCTTTCTCCCTGTATATCATCACTAAGTCCTAAATTCCACTTTTGTCTACACTGCATTCAAATTAATTTGTCTTCTCCTCTGCACTCTGTAAACAGAAAGGTCCCTGAGAGGCACACATTTTGCAGTGCTTAGCTGCAATAATAGGAGGAATTACTGTCTGTGCAGCCCTGAGTATATCCACATCAGAAAGACTCTTCAGAGTTTCCAGCTAAATCTCTAGCAAGTCTTTTCTGAACACCTGCAAAATGGAACTTTTCAAATGTGGATAGATTTTCAGAAGAACAGCAGAAATATTTGCCTAGCATAAAGCCCCTCCATTCCTGTAAAATTTCATACTTTTACATCAAAAACTGGATGAAGTAAAACTTTTAAGAGAAAACCCCACAACGTTTTCAACATGGGCAAGATACCCTTTTTGCCTAGCCTTGTTCTCATAAAGGCTTACATTCTTTTATCTGAGAAACAAACAAGAAAATAATCAGGCTAAAGAAAAGCAGCTGGTGAGAAATTTTTCAGTCCAAAACGCATTTGGCAAAGTTATAAGTAACTAAAATAGGTGTGTTGAAGTAAGAAATGTTGGGACATCTTCACTACAGATTGTGCTATCAGATCCAATCATAATATATACAGCTACACTGTGTATTAATTGTCTCCAGTGGAATAACTTCCAAGGTGCCAAACCTCAAAGCAACTTCAAGCTTTGTGTTAATAAAGATGAAGAATACTCAAACAAAAATATATGCATAAAAAATGTTCCTCCAAATACATTTTACCATCCTCACCAAGTTACTTCAGCCTAAGGCCCACCTTTCCAACAGTCTGCAAAATTATGTTGTATATGGTACACAGGAAAACTATGTTATATATTCTTACATACATAATACTTTTATACATAATAATTATAAGGTCGTACTCCTATCTGTTTTAATTTAGACTGCTCCTCACTCGCCTAGCTCCAGGTTCCTCAGCAGTCACTCAATTCCAGACAGGTCAGACTTGAGGGTTTTTTTTTTCAGTTCAGCTTCTATACATAGAAATGAAAAATTATCATTTATCATATTGAAAAACTGAAATGTTTTCTCACCTTGAAGATCAGAACTGCCAATTTTTAAGCTACTTGGCAAGACTCAGTATGACTTTTATTTTTTAACTCAAGATACCTGAACAATATAATCCAAATTTTCAAAGAAGCTAATGAATCCCACATCCAGTGGATGTTATTGCAAAATGTCCTGTGTGACTCCTTTAATGCCTTTTCCCACGGTAGCAGCGGAGCGCTGTCTGGAGGCTCACCAGGAAAAACTCACTGCTCAGGCTCTGCTGAGTCTAAGAGCACCAAGACTTCCTCTACCTTGGATCTGGGACATTAAGACTTTAGTCTTTTTTCCCGCTGGTAAAAGACCAAGTGATTCATATCCTCACAGTCAACGCAGCATGAGTTTGGATCGCCAGAGGGGCATGGGAGATGTTCGGTTTTGTCAGGAAGCAGTGATTCTTGTCAACCGGTTTATCAAAAACTACTTTCTTCTTTGTGACTCTGCTTGCTGGGAGTAATTACTCAGCAGATGAACTGCAGTCAAAAGCTAGATTCAGAAGTCAAAAAGGGAAATCTTTGAACAAGTCACTTAGTTCCCCATCCCCAGTGAGCTATTTGTGGCCCACAGAGGCTTTTATACACAGATGACAGAGACAGATGACAGTCTTAAATTTGCCATCTAAGTCTACAGGATCTCTTCAATTATGTTGGAATTGGAGTGACTGGGGTGGATGAGTGGGGATGGGAGCTGTTGATGGAGCTGGGGAAATCTCCCAGCTGTGCATTCCAGACCGGGGTGAACCTCAGCTGCTCTCACATGCTCCACAGTTGTGCAAAGTCACTGCAAGTTCGGTTCCCTGGGCTGCCATAACACTGTATCACACTGGGTGTGCTTTTAGGGATGACAAGCAAAGGAACATCTGAGTTGACATGGAGCCCCAGAACATTTGGAAGCTGAGAAAAGATATGGCCAAGGAAATTAAATTTTTGTTATGTGATCTGCAACTTAATACCCCTGCTGTTAAATGGTCATCCTTACAAAAAAAAAAAAAACCCAAACTTTGCAAACACCTATTAGGGACTTTGATTAAGGTCTGAGCAACTGAATTCCTCTCTCCTGCAACTTGAAAACTATGCTTTAAAACAAAATTTCCTATGTTTTGCAGTTGCCAGGTATGGGATTAATTGCAGGTAAATTTTGAATCAGTGCAGTGAACGGTATACCCTGGTAAGCTGAATCTGTCAACAGAATTCTTACTTTGTGTACAGGTCAGTTTTTGAAATGTTTCCTTTTAGAAAGTTGTAAGTTAAGACTTCGCAAAACCATTGAGTCCAACAGGAAAGACTTACATAAGATTAGATGAACCTATATTGTTCACTGCCATCCATAGAGAGGGCTACACTTAACAGTTTGATATAACTACTACTGTCATTTTGTTTAGTTGTTTTAATTTACATAGATTACTTTTGGTCACATAGTTCATGTAAAATGCATGAATTTTTTTTTCTTAGTGTTCATAATGTTAGAGGTATTTTCACATCCTGAAGTTCCAATGTATAAAGACCCACTAAACCCATGAGGTTTTGGCTCCAGAAATATTAGATTGGTTTTAGGCATAGGCAAAATTTTCAAAATGGTATAAGGGTTTTTGAGCCCAGTTCTCACTGGGAATTAATGTCCTGTTGATTTCTGTGGGCTTTTGGCTGACCAGTCACTGAGTGAGTCTAGAAGTATCTTCTAATTTTTTATTTTGCCTCATTTCAAAAACATATATAATGACCATGCTGTTGCAATCTCACAGGGATACATAGAGAGCAAGGCAATTAACATTGTTTGAGGGATCCATGCCATCTTGTCTATAGTGTTGCCCTTATTTCAAAACATAAGTGTTGCTATCTGACACACTAGGCAGTAAGCTAATCATATTGGCATGATTTCCTGGGATGTAGGGACTATGTGATCGGATATAGGGACTATGTGACCATACGTGCTAGCTGGAGAGATCAGTGGTTATTATGCAGATTTGGTCTTCTTGATCTACTGCAAATTTCTGCTGTAGATTTCTTCTTGAATTCAGTCCATGTTGGTACAGAAGCAAGAAAAAATGGTTTTGATAGTTCTTCAATAACCAGTGCAAGATGACCTTGTAGCCTTGATTAGTTTTCAGAGAACTGGGCTCTATATCATAGAGAATGCATAGTTTTTGCTCTTATTGACAGAGTCAGCTGAGATACGTTTGAGTCAATGCGTGCAGAAATGGAGCTATCTTTCAGCTAAGCTCAAGTGGCAACTGGAGCCTAAGTTTGCCTCAGGTGGCTACTTTTATACCTGTGTTAAGGCAGTCACTAACCAGTTTTTGCCCTTTCTGCACTGCACTTGTTCGGTTAAGTTTGTATCTTGTTGGTTAAGCAACCAGATCTACGCGTCAGAAACCATCCCGTGCTCCATCTATTATAAACTCTACATTAGAGCTAAAAGGAGGCAAATGCAACAAGGTTAGTAAATGGGTTTCATTCTAATACCCTATTTTCAGTCATTCATTACTTAAAGAAATATTTTAGGCTGAAATTTTCCGTGCTTAGCTTCTACCAACATTTATTTTTCACCCATTAGAATACTAGGAAGAAAAACAGTCTGTCATGAAAGAATTCTTGCCACAGTAAAAAATAAATTTAAAAAAAATATATAAATGATAAAATTAAGAATTTAAAATAGAAACTGACATGGAAATATTAATTACTTTGAGTACAACATGCTATTACTGTGAGAAAAATTAATTCTGAGTTAACTAAGCTTTAAGGACTCGTAAGTTGGCTTTGAGCAGCAGTAATGGTAGCTATAGTTAAAGAAAGGTGGTGTTATTGCACATATTCTATTGGCTTAAGAACAGACTTTGCTTGGTAAAACTAGTCTGTGAGTATTGTGAAGTATTAAATATTCACAATTACCATGTTATACTCCTGGCTTTTAGCTTTGAAGAGAACTACAACTTAAATTATTTGGAATACACTGTGGCAGCTTGTGAATTTGCAAGCTGTGCAAGAGAGGGGTGGCGACAGTAGTTGTAAATACGTGTTGGTTTGAATTCCAGCTGAGCACCTACCTTGTCTGCGATGCACATATGCATGTGTCTGTTTCTATAAGCATGTCTCGACATATTAGCTATTACAGCAGGAGAAGCAGCATGTGCAATAAGTTTATATAATGTTTCCTATCCTATGCAAATCTGCAGCTGCAGATTCCCTGATGTGCGCAGAAGTGTGCTCACTAGAGCCCTATTCTGATCAGTTATAGTAACATAAACAAAACCATATAGTAAAGTGGCCTATTCCAGAAATTAAAAAAAAACATAATTTTACTTAATAGTTTTTGTATGCAGCTACTTCTTCTCAGACCATGTCATCTTACATCAGTCTTCTGATACAAATGCAGATCGTGGTACTCAGAACTGGATATCCATCTTCCCTGCAGAACGGCATTGCACCAGGAAGACAAACTGTTCATGTTTTGGCTCACATGCATGTAAACGGTCATATTGCAGAGCCCTGTGGATTCCTAATATAGACCAAACTTTACATGGCTTTCCTTGTATAAGTCCATTCATATAGGTGCTCTCTGCCTTCAGGAAATTACACTACAAATACCATTTTATTATAATGTGATTCTGTTGTTATAGATGTGGGTCAGTCTATTTTTATGTGTGCTTATATAACTCAATTATTTGTTCCCGGCTGAAACTTGGCTTACATTCCATAGAGAAGAGCAACCCTGATACTTGCAAAAAGATTAAGTATTTTAATGTAAGTAACTAACTAACTAAATAAATATATTGTGTGTGTGTATATATATATATATAATTATACCACTATAATTTTAGACTCTTCTTTCTTGTTTGGATATATTTAGGTAATATCTCTTTCTCATTGGATGGATGCTCAGAGCTACCTCATCCAAGACAGATGAAGTCAGAAATATTAGGAATGGAAAGAGATCATAATCATCATGTAGGAGAGTTTTTGCCAAAAGTTTCTGGACCGAGAATTGCAATTCAGATATTCACGTAGTCTATAACGTTAGGCGTGTATCTGAATTCACTGTATAGTTAATTAAAAGCAATAAACTCTTAATGTATATGTTTGAATCCCATTCTAAGGAACATTGTTCACTCCATTAACTTTATAGAATGCCTTAGCTCCAAATAGCATGTAAGAGAGATGCCAGAAGTTAGTGGTTAAGAAAAGCCCCTAGGTGAGGTCTGTGCACTAAGGGTACCCGTGCACATCATCATCACTGTGATTACTTCTGTGACTAAAGTGAAGAATATTCATGGTGCTTTCAGGATGATCAAATATTTATGAAATTATTAGTTGCATCCATGCTTGCCCAGATGAGCAATGAGAGGGGAAGACGCTTTCCCTTGGGAGCCAGAAAAGTCCATCGTTGTTTTTTAGCCAACGATCTCAAAGTTGTTCTGTCTTTTCCTGGATACTCACAAATTTCAAATGTTCTCTGGGAACTTGCCAACACCCTCAAATGCAGTATTTGTGCTCTGCAAATCAAAAAAGTCCTTCAGTTTTATTTCATTTTTCCAGATTAAATATTTGGAGGTTAGGTAAAATAGGGTAGATATGCTTCCCAGTACAGTACTATAATGATTATAATGATTATAATGATTATATGGTTCATGTTCCCATGCCACATCATCTTCTTTCTAAGATTTAAGCCACAGAGGATTTTCAGTTTGCAAAGAATTCCCTGGGGGGTAAGAAGCTAGGAGGACTCGATGTAAAGTGTTATATGAAGCTTGCCTTAGAACATGTGAAAATGAACTAGTTTCAGCAAAAGTACCTTTTCTGAAGTTCAGTTTCCTCACGAACGCCTAAGAGCACGCATCGGTTCTGTTATCACTGGATACTGAAATCAAATCATGTTGTGGGAAACTGTAAAAGCAAACCAACATGAGTAGATTCTTCCACGAACAGGCATCAGCCTGCACAGACTACTAACATATACAGTTCTGTACTCAAAGCAAAAAGAATATCCTGCCTGCTTTGTTGTGGTAGCCAGGAGACCGAGTTCTCCATTAAAGTGTGTTTGTCGAACCTTGAAATCTATAGCAAGCAGGTACTCTCCCCTCTTACTATTGTGCGCAAATTTTTTTTCTAAGAATACCAGTTCCCACTTCTCATTATTTTCTAGATAATAAATGAGATTTTGACACATTGATTTCCTAGCACGAGGGGTTAGTACATAGCTTAAAAGTCCATAATGAAAACTCCCTTTTACTTAGTGAACCCACTATTTACATTTATGTATATCAATCCATGATAGCAGGTATATAGCCACAATGCCCACTATTCCAGCCCAGGAGCTGTAAGAGTTGCCTCCACAAAGCCTGATGACTCAGGACTGGCAACAATGGAATATGAATTTCTCTGATTCTGAATAACCCATTCGTTGTCAGTCTCAGAAACAGGCCCCATTAATATTCTCTCTTGCTTGTCAAAGAGGGGAATGCTATTGCTGCACGTGCACGTGACACGACGTCACTGGAAAAACATTATAAAGGACACACTTCTTGTTGTTCTACGGGGGACATTGGGCCTAACAGCGAACAGGAGATGTTTTGTCTACTGCTTTGATTGCAGTCACGTTTGGTAGGATTAGTGGATACCTGTTCCGCTGCAATCCTAATTCTGAATTCTCAGGTAAGAAAAATCTTATCAATGTCCAAAAAGCTTTGTCCAATGTTTGCTACAACCTAGCTGTGTTTCTGTTTTCCTTCTATTGCCTTTAACCATCGGTGTCAGGCTTTTGCATCAGCCACTTCAAGGAGAAATCTGTTTGCTCAGAGTAAACCTGTGCATTATCCCACATACATCAAGCCTTTCTTGCCTCTTAGGTGCAATCTGTCTTGCATCATCATTACCCTTTTAAAACAAGTATCAGAGTATCAGAACACACTAGTAAGTGAAAAATAACTGAAATGAAAGAAAGAAGAGTCTGCGTGCAAAATTTGAGTCATCAGATCTTATGTCTAGTAGAAGCAATACTTGGGATTCTTTCCTCTTCATCTACTGCTGGACCAATTTATATTTTACTAGGAATGTCCACATGTGGTTGTGAGTCACTAATTCTGACACATGTTGCTCTAAAAACTGTTCTCTTGCTCTCCAGGGAGAGCAACTTAGAGCAAGTTCTCGCCCTGCCATTGTGTCTTAAGGACCTCGGATGGGACTTCCTCCTTCTTTCTCCGTGTTGCCAGGCTTTGCCGTCTAATCAGACCCCCAGGATGAGCTATTTATTCCCTTCCAGACATTTTTCAGCCACAGTTATAGATCTAGAAATTCTACCAACAGTTATTAAAATAAACCCTTCATTTCTTGCCTATTTCAACATAATTGTTTTCACATAAGGAGTGCAGGCTGCAACCCTTTCTCATTCAGCTTCTGTTCCCGAGGGTGATGTTTGTTCCTGTGCTGCCTCATCAACTTGCCTTCTTTGTGCATATTTAAAAATACAGTCTTAGCTCTCAGAGTGACTACAAGCTTTTGGATGACAGGTCTGGAGTACCCAGCCTGAACAGGCTTTCCGATGTAATGCTCTGCTGTGAGGCTGTTGTAATCTTATGCATGGTTGGAGCCAAAGCCTTTTGCTAAGGGAAATGATAGTGGCCCTTCTACGCAGTATGTGCCCATACACCTTAGAAAAGAGCACGAAGGAATAGAACTCTTTGTCAAAAAGAGACCTGTGGTGGTTGCCCTCTTCCCACCTGTAAGAAAGACGTTGCTCATTACTACCCCTTCAAACTTCTTCTAGTAAACTCCATATTTGAAGACCCAAACCTCCTGCTGTTCTAGCTTTGCCTGACACAGGTTCCCTCCCTTCTTCCCCCTTTCCTTCCCTGCCCCCTCACACTCTGTTTCCTGGGATGTGCACCTACCACCTCTCTGTTTGCCCCTTTCCACACCACTCATCCACCTCTGTGGTAAGTCTCTCTTTTACTACTCTCCCCGTTTCCCCTCCCACAGGACCTTTACTCTTATCGAGTTCTTTTGGCCTATCATCCATTCCAGATTGCACGGTCTCTGCTCTACCTTTGTACCCCTCCTCCCTATCACTTGAGACGGTGCCCTTTCCCGCTTCCTTCAACTGATTCAAGCTTTTGCCAATGCTCCAAGCCCTTCCCTAATGCACAACCCACACGTCCAAGCTTCTAACTGCAGTCTTCTCCTGACTTGTGAGTCCTCATCAATATTCCCAATATCGGAATTTCTAATTTGCATTTGACCCACTCTTACAAATGACTCTTTCTGCTTTTACACCTTATTATTCTGGTCCAATGCTTCCCAAACTTTTCATAGGCAATATTGCTCTGGATCCACTTCTGCACTGACAATCCCATAACTTCCATATTTGCCTTTGAATTTTGTCAGGATGAAGACCGCCTCTGGAAATTTTTGTAGTCTTGCAACTTGAGTGAAATCTTTGAAACACCTACTTTACAACGTCTTGAAAGTTCTAGTCTCTAGAAACAAGCTCTCCAAGGCTGCACCTAGAGCACATCCACGTGCGTATTGGGCTGAAACCTGGCTGGAGAACACTGAAGTTTCTTTCAAGTATTTCCTTCCCAGGAAAAAAAGACACCTGTGTGCCTGAGTCTCACACTGGTACGGGGTTGGGAAGTGGCCAGGGCACACGATCGGATTTGGAAGCTAGGAAGTATGACAAGTTCTCTAGTTTAGCGTGACATTTGAATCGACTTTGATAGTTATTCTGGTATTAGTGGCAAAAAACCCCAGCCGATTGCCCTTGTAACTTCCACAGGGAAGATTCTATTGATAATGAGTCAGTTGTTATTTCTTTATATCTGTGGGGACATCAAGTTCCCTGGAAAGAGAGAGAGCACTGTTGAGGGGGAACTGGAATCCCCATGGACTGCAGTTTGTGTGTCTTTCTTGCTAGACAGGCACGTGCACCATCTCTCCTCATCCCCAATATCTTACAGCTTATACACTTCTATTTTCCTGGCTTAGAGTTTTATGTGGTATCATATAAAACATTTTTTTTTTTTTTGCCAGTGATTGCCCTCAAGCACTCTTTCCTGTCCTCCTGGTTTGGCTTGGGGAAGAATCACATGGCAGACTGGTGACTGTCACCGGTGAGAAAGGTCACACAATGAGCTGCACCGGTTACTAGAAGAAGGGTGATAAAATGTCACATGTAGGCTATTTTTCAGAAATAAGGCCATTTTTAAGGCATCTTAGCCTGTATTTCAGAAATCAGGATGCCAGAAGTGCTAAGCAATTTGTTAAAATGTAAATAGTGATTCTCTTTTTCTCAGTTTATTTTTAGATATTTGCTGAGGAGCCACTAGATCACGTGATGGTATAAACCCAATATGCAAACAGAATCGATAATGTACATTTCTTTCCTCTCGCCACCTTAAATGGTATTCAAGATTTGGGATTTGGAAGCCATGTATATGGATGTTCATGCGCATGCTCTTAGAAAAATAATCAGTATTTGGCTACAGCACAAACACCTATTCAACGAGTTACAAGAATACTCAGAGAGAGACCAAATTTAGCTATGCCAAAATCTGTCATTAAACATACTGCCAAAATCATATTAAACGCCATACTTACATATAGAAAACAAGTGTTCAGAATTCTGTCTTCGGAATACAGATGGAAGTCTACTGTTAAATAAAATGGCAACAGAACTAATGTTTAAAGAGCATATTTGAATAACGTTTAATCTATTTTTACTCAATAATTTTTTATTGACAAAATAATGGGCCTATTACACACCATGAGCTGCCACAATACGGTTAGGGCAAGGATCAAAGAAGAGACAGAGAACAGAAGGCACCTTTATTAATATCCCAGGTCCTTTTACTTTAATCAAAGAGCTATCCATTTGAAACTACTGATTCAATAAAACAGCTATGCTCTGGTTCAAATACTTCGTTTCAGTTCCGGTTTCCAATATATATCCTTCAAGGAGCTTTTCCACCTGTGCAGTCATGTTCTATACGGGGCTACACTCCTATGACTTCTGCAAGTAGATTGCATGGATGAGAGTATTAACAGGGTTTTACAAGTTCTGTGTATCCCTCTAAGATTTTCAAAGGAAAAGGGACAAAGTCTTTGAAGCATAAATAAAATAACTGCAGATAACTCGTCATTTGTATTCTTAGAAGTGCATCTTCATAACAGGGTATGGTACAGCCTCCCCCAAAACCTCAACATCACCTGGAGAAATAATCAGTACAGGTCCAGCATAGTACCAAATGGTATCATTCTTTAAGTGTCTTCTGCAGACCCCAGCTAATTTAATGCTACAATAGAATAATCTAGTTATTTGGCAACTATCTGCATAAAAACATTTCAGTAACATTGGGAAATAATTTTCAGAAAAGCGCTGAATGACTTCAGTTACAGCTTATTCTTTGTTTCTAACCCATAAATTTCTTCAATGAAGAGTTCACTGGTGGAAAGTAGGAATTTTCTCGTCCTTTACTACTTTTTGCATCTGTGTTTTAGAAGAGTTTAAATGTATGTTATCACTAATTATTACAATTAGGTTAATACTGTTTTCTGTAATTAGTTTCTAATGAACATATGCTCATTGATGAAAACTGCAGTCTATATGCAATGCCATTTGAGCTGAAGGGGCGTGAGAAATGCTCATCACAAAATAGCTACCACGTATTGCGCTTAGGCACCAATCCTGCAAACACTTAGGCGTGAGCCCCATTTTACTGCTGTGAGAAAAATTAATTTAAATAAACAGAAACTCTCAAGATATTACAGGAAAATCTAAGTAAAGTCACGTCTAAATTGTTTGAGCATGGGCAGAGTTTAAGGGATAAGAGTTGTCAAGTTTGATTCTTACATATTTTAATACACATTCTTAAGCAAATACTCTACTGAACAGAAGCTGAGGCTTGGAAGTCCTGTCACAGAAGGACCACCTCTATCCTACGTCCAGTGCAATGCTGTCCCCGTTGTGGGGGTACATGGGTAATACCACTGTATATATCCACAACAGCAAAAAGGTTGTATTTGGTCTTGTATAAACCATTTTATTAGCTATTCTGGTTTTGTAGGTCAGCATTTTTGCCATGTATTTATTTCTATTGATATTTAATACTGATATTTATTCCTGGATATTTATTAGTATTTCTTAGTATTTATGTTCTAGGAATTTGGGCGAAAGTTGTCAGTGCAATTGTAGAAGGGAGTATATATAAAAGCAAGAGAGTTTTGCCAGTGATCATTATTGGGATTAACAAAAGATATATCAAGGTTTGAGAGTTATTTTAAGAGCTATGTAATAATATGCCAAACTATTAAAAATTCTAAATTCACTTTGCCAGTTTTTGCCTAAAAGACAGAGTCACCTTAGGGAGATACTCTGTGGTCTGAAAAAACATTTAGGATTAGTATATTTAAGATTATGGTTTGCGTTGTTTTATACTTTGCCTGAAACTATATGTATATACACACACTTTTTGAAGTATCATATATACAACGGATTGCAATCCTCCATCCTCCCTCTTCCCCAGCCTAGTTAGGCCTCGTATAGGTCTATTTTGCTTAATGTTCTTCTGCATAACAGACCTTCTTGTGGGCGAAGGAAGTCTGCCCTGGCCAGTCCCATAAAATAACGAGGGCCTTCAGTTTCTACTGTTTTCTGAACAACAACAAGTGACAGAAAATAAATGCTGAGGACAGTATTTTTCTTTGTTGAACACAGGGTGACGATGGAGAGGATTCAGGCAGGTGGCACGTTTGAAACCTCTTTTTAATTTGTAAGCGGGCTCGCTTCTAAGCGAGTCGAGGCCCATCATAAGGACCATCTCCCTGCTGACCGAACCCCGCCATTCCTGGGGTGCGGGAGGCGCCCGGCCCCGGGCTGACCCAGCCCCTCCCGCCGGGTGCCCCCTCCCTGGGAGCTGCGGCGGTCTGTCCCTCTCCCGCATCCTGCGGGACCCGCACCCTCATTCCTGGTACCCGACTGTCCCACCCCCGCCTGGGTCACCCCGGGCACGGCGGACAGGACCCGCAGAGGGGCTCTCCCCGGCCTCCCGCCGCCCACCACCCAGACCCACCGTCACCCGGCGGCACCGCCGAGGAGAGGGACCACACACGCATCCCCCCTCCCCGCCACCACCACCCCGAAAAGTGCACCGCGTTATTTCTGAAAGCGCCCAAAATAGCGCGCGGCTGCTGCACCGAGTCCCCTTATTATTCCTCCAGCGTCGGCATTGTGAACAGGGGGAGACGATGCACCTCCGCCGGGCCGTTGCCGGCGGCTGTAATTTTGGCGAGGGCGACGGTGGCCCGCCGCCGGTCGCCGGTCGCCGGCGGCTGGGGCGCAGCGGCAGCGGCAGCGCAGGCGAGGAGGAAGAGCGGCGGCGGCGACGGCGGCGGCGGCGG
>VUYV01000578.1:85692-249777 GCA_008711295.1 Anarhynchus alexandrinus | reverse complement strand
GGCCGCTGCCGGGACCCGCCGGCTCTCTCAGCCGCGCCGCCGCGGGTGGGCCCGGCCCACGGCCTGCGTGGGGAGCGGCGGGCGGGGTGCGTGCGTGTGGGGGGGGGCGCGTCCCCGGGGCCGTGTCACTTGTCCCACTCGGGAGCGCGGGGTGAGCCCCGACGAGTAACGCGTCCCGGGAAGGAGGCCCCCGGAGGTGCGGCGGCCTCCCCGGGGGGGTGAGGGTCGCAGCCTCTTCCGTCTCTTTTAATTACCTGCGCTTAATAGCATGGCGCGTGTAGGCTGTACGGCGAGGGGCAGCGGGAGTTGTGTTTTCAGTTCTGTTCTGTTTTATTTTTAATTTCCCGTGTGTAGCTGAGTGGCGTTGGACTGACCGTTTCTGCCGTTTGTTTCTGCTCCCGAGCGGACGCTCGGTCACGGGTGGTGACGGTCGGGTGCTGAGCGTAGGTGAAACTCGAGGTACACAGGCTTCAGCGTGGGTTGTTTTAGGAAATAGTCCGTGTTAAGGATCGTAGCAGAGTTTTCTTAACGCAGATTTGAAAGCTGGTTAGGAAAGCGGTGCTTTTTACCAAGGAAGTTATCACGTCCCCAGAAGTTTATATGATGAACATCTGTAAGACAGAAACTCCCTGAAACTGGCGGCTGAAGGCAGCTAAGGGCTCCGCTGGAATCCGGGTGGTGCCGGGTACTCGTTTTTTCCTGGTGTGACTTCAGTGGCTTTGACTGTGGTCCAGTTGGTCTGATGAACCGGTGCTCTAATGAAGGTGGCTGAAGCAATCATCTTCTTGGATGGTTTTGTTGGCAGTTGGGCAATTGCCGTGAACTCTGGTTTTGTTTGTTGTGGTGTTGTATGTTTCACCTTCAGTTTAATGAGTTTTTCTAGAGTGTTGCTTTTAAAAGTTCTAATAACTTAAGAAAATGATTACGTGATGAGTCCTTTTCGTCTGACTTGTTCGGTTTTATTGGGCATCGCCTATTCTGTGAAGAGAGATGATTGACTTTTTGTGGGGCATTCCGTTTTTATTCTTTGGGTTTCTTGATGCTGCTGGTAAGTAGGATGATGGATTGTGAGTGATGGGTGTGAGGAACCAGCGATTACCTGGCATGGGGCTGACTGAAGAAAGTGATGGCGTGTGTGTAGTCATAACTTATTAGCACTCCAGTAGTAGGACCGCTCATCACAATGAGAGATCTGAGCTCTTTATGAATTGTAGAGAAGGGAAAGTCTATAAATGCAGTAACTTGCTGAGTGTGTTTAGGAGCTAGCAGAAGGTGAATTGGTTGTTTAAGGACAGCAGAGCTTGTGGAAGCTGCTAAGAACCGGCAGAAGAGGAAGAGGAGGGCACCAGTCAGACAAAAGGAGTGTTCAGACATATACTGAATTAACTTGGGGTAAGAAATAACAATTTGAAATAAGTCAGGTGATACTCAGTATGAAGATTTGGTGCGTCACAAGTTCTTCTCAAGGAGGTGCCTGCGCAGGGGAGGGAAGGAGGCACAAATAAACAAAGTTTTCTGTAACTTTCTGTGTGTGGTTCAAGGAATTAAGATAAATAAAGAAAAAGGATATCAGAGTACTCAAGTCTTACTATCTGAGTAAGTCAAACCTCCACTGAGGACTGTATAGGCAATAACAGAAATAAAGGAGTCATGAAAGCATTACAGAGGAAATATTTTTTGGCGTGAGGTACAGGTTCTTTTTGAACAAGATTAAAGTTGTCAGTGGTAAGTTTCATTAGATGATGGGATAGCTATGGTATTGGGTAACTGTTGTTCTTATAGCGTTCTGTGGGTATTTGAAAATGAGGTGGTAGGTGAAGGCTGCGCGTAACTGTGTTACCCAGTTTCTGGCAGTGGTACAACAATACCTGTGTTAGCTCGCTGGCAGAGACCAGACTCAGGTGAGGACAGTGTGAACCTTCTGGTGCAGACTCAGGCTTCACAGCATTTTGGAATGCATCTGTGGACAGATTCTTTCTGTGAGGAGAAAGGTTTTAAGATGATGTATTGGGAAGCAGGAACAAACATAACACAGTATGCTTTGAGAATCTAGCAGGCAGAAGAGTAGCAACAGGTAAAAATAAGAGGAAATAATGCTAAAGGGACATCGTCAATAGGAAATCTGGTCCATTTTCTGCTACAAGTTTTAAGAATGACAAAGAATTTCAAGCTGTGGTCCCTTTGTGAATACGTATATAAGCTATATAGCCCATCTTTAAAATAACATACTTGTGATAAACTTCATGAGCAACAGGCAAGATGATAGTGAAATTTACTGAAGGAGCTCTTCAACATGCAGAATAGAAACATGGCAGAACTAGTAAAGTAGTTCCTAAACAACAAAAAATGAGATTTTGAGAGAAATGTGTTATCTGCAGATATTACTTTTAATGAAACATTAAAATAATTGGACCATTAAACAGGTACAAAAAGTATGTATTAAAATGTGGTGGATAGCCTCAAAGCATTTTACCATTTCCTGCACTGTTCCTGTGTGGTTGTTTTTCTTTATGTGAAGAATCAAGTGCAAAAAGATGAAGGGTGAGAAAGAGTCAAGCATGGGGTGCACCCATCTCCAAGAGAGGATTGCGAGGAGGAAAGCAGGGCTCACCCCGGTGGGTTTATGGTCAGTTGTCTTTCCTTTTGCTGTCGCTATAAAGCTAGCTTAATACAAATCTGTCTGAAATAGAGGGAGCTTACGTTGTGAGGGATAATTCTGCTTCGTGTGGCTTCAGCGGTGTAACAAGTCAGCCCTGGTAGTGTGCATGTTCTTACACATTAAATAAAGCTGAAGCTGAGTATCCACTTGTCCCGTGGTGTCTACAAGTTAGCGTATTTGCAGCTCTGGTACACTGAGTTGTGCCCTTCTGATCCACTTACTTTTCCTGATTTATTGCGCAGGGAGAACGTGCCCCTTTAGCCCTTGCGTGCTATGCCAAGCAGCCTGCTCCTTGGAGATGTCCAAAATAACCACCTGCGATATTAGGACAAAAAAATCACCTGTTGCCTTTGTTTCTGAATGTCCGTCAGTGCTGGCGTTACCCAGCCCTGTAGGGAAGAGGGCCATGGCTCAGCTCCATAACTCATCTCCTCCCTTGGGGCCTTGGTTTGCCCCTTCGACCTCACCCTTGGTGCCACTTGCTGAGACCTTCTTCAGCTTCACATGGCCAGTTTTGTGTCTCCTCACAGGAGCTGTCGGCTGGGGAGAGGACCAGCACAGGGCAAATCTGCTAGACAAATCCTGTCACAGTGGCTACAGCAATCCTCAAAAGTAAAAATAAAAATACACAGGGATGTATAAAAAGAAAAGACACACTATGGCGATCTGGCAATGCTGACTGGTGGCTTTACTGCTGAAATCTCCTCTCTCTGCTGCCCAGTGACCAGGTATTGAGTTGGCCCTGATGGTTAGAAATCATACGGACCTTTCACAGGTGGCATCTTAGATTTTTTCAAAATTTGGGTAGGTGTCAGGTAGTTTTTTAAAGCACCGACTGAAAGAAAGAATCCTTCTACTAGTACTTTTTGATGTGTTCAGTACATAACCCTATAATTATTTTGAAAACTACTTGTGTGTTTAATTGGCATATTCTCTCCCGTTTCTTTGCTTTACATCTTTAGAGAGTCTTTCACCAGATGAAACTACCTAATTTTTAGTTCTGTTATTCTCATTAAATATCTCCTCTGTGAGGTACTCACTTATTGTTGAACCAGTTGGTAAAAATGAAGGTTTTTGTAAAGGATGTGTCTAATCTTATTTTATATGCTTGCTTATTTTAATGAATTTATTACATATGTCTAAAACAAAGTTAATGTTGAAATATTAACATGCAACACACTCCTCTATAAAAGTTAGAGCTTATGGCTCTGAAGACTGAGATACAGTTACATCCGTAATAGTGGATTTTGGGGATGCTTTTGGAAGATGACTGTTCCAAGTTCTTACTATTATGTCATTCCCTTCACATCAGATGGCATTCAGTGACAGGCATGTGGACAGTACTGTAGTTGGTTGCCCTCTTTTGGGAAGTGTAGCAATAGAAATCGTAGCAAATGGAATCATTATGGAAGGAGTTATACTAGTTCAAAGAACTACATCAGAGCTTTAAAACCAAAAATGACTAGATAAGACATTCTGTAGTTTTCTTTGTTACATGATTTAGATCTATATATTGTGATGATTTCATCCTTTTTTAGTACCTCATTGCTGTAACAATTTAATTGGTCTCTGTCTTCCTCCTTATTATCATTAGCAGAGGGATATAGACCTATCTTTCATCTGTTCAAACTCAGCAAAGCTGGAAACAGATATTTTGTTAAATGTAATTCCTTTTGGTAAATTCGTTTCTATCTGCGTTGCCCTGTGACCTTTTCATCCTCGCTAAGAACGTTTCTGAAGGCTGCAGAATGTGAAAGTACAGATTGTGCCTTTTATATTGAGTTAATTTTAAAAGGAAAACAACAATGAATACCTTATCAAACAATAGAATATATCATTATTGCTGATTTGTTACCTGAGGAAACTTCGTTAGGTGTAATTAAGTTAAAATTTGTATGTTTTCTTGAGAGAAATACGCCCTGAACATTTCTGTTACCATTTTTTATTTTTTTTTTACTTGCACAGTTTACATCCTGCCTAAGTAGGCTAGGCTCTAAGATTTTTTTTTCCCCGTGTAATTTTTTTTTCCAACTGGTTCTGTTACAAAGCGTGTCTATAATGAGAGTAGCACTATCGGAGACGCTGCATCTGATGGAGCGTCTGTCCGCTGCTCCTCGCTTCGTGGGACAGCGGCAACTGTGAGGAAGCATTTCCCCACAGCCTCCCAAGTCTCTTCCCGTCTTCGGCAGAAACCATTGGAACAAGTTTTCTGTAATAAATAAACCACAGGAGAGTTGAGTGGAGTGTCCTCTAAATAGGGTGGTAATTTAAGGTTACTTGGAAACTTCAGTTAATACAGAACACAGCTTTGTGTTTGCTTAGCCAGGCTAATCTCAGAGAGCACGTTACACCATGTGCTTAAACCAGCGTGTTTCACGTCCTTAAAATTTCACGGGTTTCTGGATAGATCCAATTTTTCAGCTACTCCTTTAGCAGCCTGGGTCTTGTGCTCTTGAGAAAGGGCCTGCGCCTCTGCCATCGTGCTGCAGTTCGGTTGGGTGGAAGCCTGCTTGAGTTGATGCGCTGGGGTGTGGAGGGCTGGGTGCTTGGTGGGCTTGGGCTCTGCGACATACCGTGCTCTCGGGTCGAACAGAGATCATCCAAGTCGTATTGCAGGAGCTGCCCTGAGGTAGGGTGGGTGGTGGATTTTGCCTGGAAGTGGTTTTAAAAGATAAGGTCTATGGCTGTGGGGAATTTGTCAGTTTGCACTGAATTTGTTTAGATTTATTGATGTATTTTAAAATGATTTTTTGTGCATTGACGGTATGGTTTTCAATACTATCTCATAGAGGATTACTGAAATTAGGAATGGAGAAGACACACTGAATCATGTGGTTCTTCTTAGTTCAAACTTGTCATGTGAAATACGTGAACCTTTCTCAAAGAGCCTTCTGTGAACCCTACCCATCGTATGAAATGAAGGGGGATGCAGAAGCTTTCACCCTACGCAGTGGTTACTGACTGAGGTCCAGCTCCTGGTATCCTGTTGATACTGTGTAGTGGATGTAGTGTAATGGAAGTACTCGTGGAGTAAGGTGTTGCTTTGGTTTTTAAACAATTCTGTTAGAAAAGAGGAGGAAACACAGGAAAAATACAAGGGAGTTCACATTGTGGACCCAAAACCAGAGTAGCATCTGTCTCTAGTGGTGTGTTACAGTGATTGGTACAATTTTTCTGATGAAAAAAATGTAAATTTGTTTATTTTTCATGCAATAGAGTTAACTAGCTAAGCATTTTTCTGCTTAGACTTTAAGTAAAATTTTCTACGCGACCCGTGTTTACTTCTGCTTGGTTTGCATCTTTTTCTGTTATCTGTGAGTGAACAAATATCACTCAGTCTGTTTTGTGGAAATTCCAGATTTCCAGAGAGTATTGATAGATATTTGCAGATTTTGGGAGTGGGACCTAAGTTAGAAATTAGATTTTAGAAAACAAGGTCAAGCACTGAGGAAGCTCTCTACCTATTTGAATTTCAAATACTGATACTTGCAGCAAAAGTTTGCAGTCTGCAGACAGAGTATGAGGCTTAGAAAGTATTTGTTAAAAAGTTCAGAAAGTGTAAATTTGAAAAGGAGTGAGCTTTTGCTATTAGTTCACAAACCAAAGATGGAGCTAATTTTGCCACAAAACGTTTCAGCTGCTAGGCATAGAGCAGAAGTTCTTCAGAAAGAAAATGAATGAATCAGATTTCATTGAACAAATAGTAAATTAGGTGCCAGGCCACAGATTTAAAGATTGCTGGGTTTGTAAGAAGTGGAAAGGAAGAAATTGTTGGTAGTCACAACTGGCTGCGGGAAGCATCTGCAGTTCAATGCAACTGATGCCGTCTTTGTGGCAGTGACAAGTGCTGGGCCAAAGCCAGGGGTCAGTGGCAAGTGTTGTATGCTTCTGTTGATTGTGCAAATTACTTGGGATAAACTCTCACCACAGAAGAGGATGTCCAAATCCACTATTTCTGAAGATACATATTCTCTCCTCTCCTTTCACTGTTCTGAAACAGAGAGATCCAGTAAAATAAAGTCTTGCAAAGCAGTAGTTTCCTCTGGTGCATGTGTGCTTCTCTGCATGCGAATAAATTTTACAAATGCAAATCAAAATTTAGTGAAATTGTGTGAAAACAGACAAGGAATATTTGGGTGTCCTAAGTCAGACAGTGAAAATGAAAGACGTTTCAAATTTATTTTGAAATTTTAATTTGAACTTGGGTGAAGCATTCACATCAGCATGTTATCCGATATTAAGGAAAAGCAGTTCTATTAATCAGTGCTTAATATATTTATTGTAGGCATGCACTCATGTCTTGCCTTCCCCAGAACAAATGTTTTTCCTGAGGTATGTTTTCCCCATGTCAATTTACTTGCAGTTTGAAATTTTTCACTTCTCTCCAATACAGCCTCATTAGTAGCCTCCTAGTGTGTAAAACAGGTATTATTTTTTAAGGTTTTCAAGAGATTTCCCCTTGTTTTTATTACGTTAGTCTAACGTTATCAGCATTGTCATCAGTTGTCCACATTGACAATGTGCTGAGGGAAGCATTTGATACTAGTCTATGACGTGTTTGAAGAAATGTCTGATAATATAAGCATTAAACCACTTACAGCATTTTNGTACATGCATCATGAACGAATCTGCCTCTAGTGGAAATGGTCAAGAATTTGATGTATTTAGTGCTATGGACTGGAAGGATGGCATAGGTACTTTGCCAGGAAGTGACCTGAAGGTAAGATGTGTAAATTTTTTTTAACAAGCGAAATAAAAATGTTAAATGCCAAAAGAATGCATTTCATAGGCTGGTGTGTAGGTATCTGCTTTTATGAATAAAACATGAATCTGCAGCTCTGAGTTAAGAGACTGTAGCCTGTTAGCTTTTAGCACTGGAGTTTCTTGATTCAGTTTCTGGTGCTGGCATAGACAGCCGTCATCCCCGTAGGAAGGCATAAATTAGCACTGCCTCACTATATAGACAGAAGTAATCAAGTGCACAAAATCCAGAAGAAATCTCAAAAGTTAAAGGTGAAAATTCAGTCCACTTAGAGTATTATATTATTGTCTCACTAAGAATCTTTATACTGTCACTGACTCTCATGGTCTAGTATTCTTAGTTCTTTGTATTTCTAAAAATAGTTTATTTTTGCTTTGCTTTTGTCATGTGAGTGCCTACAAAAATGAATAAAGTGAGTGCTTCTGAGCTTGGTATAGTTTAGAAATTTGAATGATATTGGAATAGTACTTTTAGTTTCATTTTTCACTCTGGTTTTAGTTAGTGAAGTAAAGTATAACAATTTAATTTTGTTTTCAAAATATTTTATGTATTTTTATTTATCTGATACTTTTTTATGATGTCCTCAGAAGATGTCCTCTGCTGTGTTAGCTAAAAATGCAGTTTCAATATTAGAGGCTTTCTTGCACCTATTTCCTGTTGATTATAGTCAATATTTTCATATAATTCCACTTAGACTAACGTTGATGAGGTTTTCTTATAGTTTATTTTTTAAATGTAATCTCACAAATTAATTAGAAAACAGATGTTTTTTAAAAGAACTTTATATCCCACAGTGCCTGATAGAATTTCTGTTGTTGAAGTAGAGTCAAAAAATGTTTGAAATTCAGGATACAGTTGTTGTGAGTGTGTTTTTGTGGTGTTTTGGTTTTTTGATTTTGGGTTTGTTTTTTTTTAATCACAGAGTCATAGAATAGACTCACAGAATTAACTTTCTTTGGGAAGGACCTCAGGAGACCATGCCAAACCTCAGGCTGACTTGGATCAGGTTGCTCAGGGCTTTGTCCAATACAGATTTGGTTATCTCCAGGGTTGGAGATACCACAGTCTCTCTGGGCAATCTGTTCCCGCATTGGCCACCCTCATAGTGATTTTTTTCTTTTACCTATACCTAGTTGGAATTTCCCCTTTTGCAGCTTGTGCTTTTTGCCTCTTGTCCAGAACCTGGCTCCATCCCCTCTACATCCTCCCATTAACTGCTGGAAGACAGCAGTAAAATCTCTCCTTCTTAAGACTGAGGAAACAAGTTCTCTCAGCTTCTCCTTGCATCTTGCAGTCATCTGCCACAGCCCCTCCTTGTTCTGGTGGACATCTGTTGGACTTGCTGCAGCATGTCATTGTCTTTCTTGTGATGGACACAGTAGTCTGTATATGGTCTCATCAGTATTGAATAGAGGGGAATAATCAGTTCCCTGGACCTGCTTGCTACCCTCTTGCTAAAGCAGCCCTGGATGCCTGTGGCCTCCTTTGCTGCCAGGGCTCATTGCTTACTCGTGTTCAACTCAGGTCTTCTTCTGCAAAGCTGCTTTCAAATAATCAGTCACCGGGCTGTACCGTTGCACGCAGCTGTTCCATCCCAGGTGCAGGGCCTTGCATGTGCTTTTGTAGAGCTTCAGGAGATCTTGTTAGCCTGTTCCTTCAGCTTGTCGAGGGCTTTCTGAATAGCAAACCTGCCCTTCAGTTTATCAGCCCCTCCGTCCGGTTCGGTAATTTGCTTTTGCAGCCTGTACACAAATAGAAGCCTTTCTTGTTGCCTTTGCTAGTTTCTTCCCCAGTTGAGCTTTGGGTTTCCTAATTCCATCATTACTACAGCAATATCACTATATATCACTATATACATTCTCTATATAATGTTTCCCCAGTTTCACCTCCTTTTCTGTTTGAACTAAGTCAGGAGACCCTAGTTCATTCACATTGGCCTTCATGCACATTTGCTCAACTTCTTGCACATTGGCATGCATCATTCTCCTGGTGTGAGGTCCCTGAATACCCAGATCTCCTGGGCTCATTTACCCTTTGAAGCAGTCTCCTGCGTGATCCTGCCAAGCAGATCTCTGAACAAGGCAAAATCTGCCTCTCCTGAAGTCCAGAGCTGCTCTTTCAGTATTTGTTTTGCTCACTTCTTTCAGGATTTCAGACTTCACCATCTCATGGTCGCTGCTGCCAAGGCTATCATCAGCTTCCACATCCCTGACCAGTTCTGTATATTTTTTAAAAGTCCAGGCTTTTGAAATTCCTTTGTATTTAAATAAGCAACATTGTGTGAAAGGCAAACATAATACTGAAATGTTTGAGGAATACAAAAGGGAAGAGAGCGGGAAAATATAATAATCTCATATAAGTCACCGGTACATGCTTTGTTCAGTTCTGGTTACCCTTGGTCAAAAGAAACAAAACTAAAGCAAAGGTTGGGTCATTAATTAGTAGAGGAATGGGAAAGCTTCCCTACAAAGCAAGGGAAGGGACTGGGAGGTGTAGCTGCGGGTAACTTCAGGAAATCATTTAAGAAGATTCTTAACTATGTCCTGTTCAGGAAAGCATGAGCTTCATTTTAAGGTTGCTCTTCTGTGTGTTTTTCGTTTGTTTGTTTGTTTGGTTGTTTTTTTTAATTATTGTTATTATTGTTTGGAAACAAATGGGTGTTTGATTTTTGGACAGAGATTCTTTGGTCCAGGCATTAGGGAAGACACAGTCAGAGGTGCGATGGTAGTGTACCCAGAATGATGAAAGATATGGAGAGAATTGGCCAGGCAGCTCGTTCTGGTCTTTTTTTTTTTTTTAATACCAAAAGCAAGGGGTTGCTGGATGAAATTGAAATGGAGCCATTCTAACACTGACTGAAGGAAGAATATTTTCTAACAATGCAGAATTAGACTGAGGATGTCATTGGACCAGGGAGCATCAAGACTCAGTGATAAGACTAGGTGTTTATATAGATACCAAAACAATTTGAGCTGTTACAACAGTAAGGATTTTTAAGCATTCGAGATAATTGTAACAACTTATTTTTCAGGGCTGTTTCTAAATACTGATGGTTAAAAGGGTGACTAATCCCTTGAAACTGTAAATGTGATGGTGGAAGATATGTTATGCTCTTTGTGGAATTCTGAGAATAGCATTAATGTAGATGGTTTACCTGAACTGTCCTGATAACAGAGTATTTTAATACTGTGTCCCGAACGTAAAGAAAATGCCTTACATAGCAGTTACTTCTTGCAAGTTTGCATGTGTCTTTCAAAAATTATAATGGAATTCCACTAAAGATATCAAATCATTGCCATGTATTTACATTGAAATGCAATCGAAAAATCGTGTGAAAACTGTAGTAGCAAGATGCATAAATCCAAAGATTCTATTTTTACAGCTTGGTAATAGATTAGAGTGCCTTTATATATATATATAAAAAAAATAAATAAATAACAAGCAATTGCTGAACTATTCATTGCAGACAATGCATTGCTTACATTCTCACATTTAGTCTTTTGTCTCCATAAAATGTTGGGGAAAATTGTCTTTGAACACTCAGTTTTGGTAAACGGTATTGTATGAGCATGCTTTAAGTTAAATATATACCAAAATGTTGAAATACTGCTTTTTAATCTAGAAGTTTTGGAGAGTTACCTACTTCAAGTCCTTATTTTTAGTCATGTAAGTCATATGGCATTTGCTTGTCTTACTGCTTGCGTGATGAAATTTCATGCTTATTTTTACATATGCACTTTTTAAGAAAACTCCTGTGTGGTATATTAATATCCAGCTTCCTGAAATTATCAGGCAAGCATATCTGAGTAACCATTCTTTTTAAGAGTCACCTCATTTTTTTTGAGTATATGTTCCTCTATGAATAAAAGCTGGTAGAAAACTATTCTAAGTAGTGTAAAATGCCTGAAACGTTTACAAGTAACTTTTCTCAATATTTTATTATTATTGCTTAAATGTAACTTTTCTTATGATATAGAAGAACTAAATAAAAAATAGGAAATTGCATTATTTCTTTTTGTTATGAAGACCTATGGGCAGTTTCATGCCTACTAGACTTGGCTGAGATAGCCTGCACCAGGGGGCACTCGCTTCCCAGTCTAATCAAAACAAGGGACCCCAGTCAAACACCAAACCTCTGTTCTCAGCCATGCCATGGTCTACATCTGTTTCCACATCAGTAAAATACTGAAATGTTTTTTTCCTATGATTATGAGCGGTGTTAGTTGTTAGATTTTTGTCACCCGTAGTGGGAGAAGGCTATGGAAATACATTCTCATACAGATTTTGTTAAAACTCTTTTGCAAAAATAGTAGTAAAATAGTTAATACTTCTTGAATGCTGCTTTGAGCATGCTGTGTGACAGATAAATTGTGAGTGGTTGTGGAAAACACTATAATTTCAAATTATGCAGGGGATAGGGAGAATTAAAAATTGTACAGTATGATGCACTGAAGACTGAGAACAAAAAATTTAGCATTGTGTGTTAGTTCTTTCAAGATGTTTAAATAAACCAGAAAACTTGAATTCCAGTAGAGTTTAAAATATTTTACAAATTACAGAGTGCCTTCATGTGGCAGGCGAAGTAATGTATGCTCATCTGAAAAACATCATTGCTTACCAGTTACTCTGCATGGTGTGAATATAAATGTGAAATACTCTTCTTTTTTCCTCTTTTTTTTTTTTAAATCTCTGTGCTGAGTGCAGGCAGTAACACCATCACTTCAAGATTTAAATGTACTCATTAAATTGGAAAAGCTGTAATAATTTACAGTCACTTCCTACTGCAGTGACAGAAGTTTATGAAGTACTTCGTAATGAGTTTTCTAGTGCTTGTGTTCGGAAAGTGAGCTGTTATATACTGCATGGACAGAATTTTGGTCATTATTTCCAGCTTGCAAATTGTGCTTGAATGGAAAAAAAATACAAATAAATTTGATGATGAAGAAATTAACCTGTAAATAAAGCTGGACAGCTAATATGGTAGGAAACCAACTGTAATAGTGGAACATGAATGGTGGAATAATGGTCGGTGGCGCTTGGTATTTCCAGCCACGCTGTAAAGAAGGTATCGGTGATTCACAGTGCTGTGTTTCTGGATGCATAGGTGCAGCAACTCAAGGCAGTAAAGTGCATCCTTCCACCTGCCCATTCTGAAATTGCATTCAAGCTTGCTTGAGATAATTAACATTTTGAAAACAACTTCTCCCCCCCCCGAATTGTATGTCAGAAATACCGGTAGTATCTCAGGCAGTAACTAACTACAGTGCTTTTTTAGTGCAAAACTATTTCTGTCCTCATGCAGTGGCATGTGCTGCACCGAATCTGGGGAGGCATTTCGCTCTCGGGGGAGAGTCCCTGAGCATATCCGTGGGAAACATCCACCACCGGGAACCGGTTAAATCACTGCATCCACTGGGAAGGCGTTATTCCAGAGAGAAGGTAGATTCCCTTCAGGGAAGGCGGTAAGGGGCAGTGCAGGGGGGAGAAAGCAAGGCAGAATAGGCTTTCTCTGACCACGTGTGAGTCCCAGCAGATGTACTTAGTGGTCTGGTCTTTTCCACATGGAAGTGACTTTCTTCTGTTGCAATCTAATGTAATTAATTAGCTTATGCTGTGCTTCATTGCCATAGATTTCTGGCTAAAACTTTGCATTGCTGTAAGATGATTTTACCTTCTTTAAAAAAAAAAAAGACCAAAAAGGAAATTTCACTATTAAAATTGCTAAAACTCCACAGCCAAGAAATGCCGGAATTAGGTTTGCCTTTGGATCTTTAACTGGGCTTCCTCATGTATAGTCATGGTAGAGTTTTCACTTAAATGATCACATGGTATTTTACTACAAAATCTACTGCGTCATTTGCTGTAGATGCTGTTAGGCTTGTAAATAACTGGGCAGAGGATTTCAGGAAGGAAAAGGAATAGTTTTGTGATTAATGCAGGTAAATCCCACACAGGAAAGCTTAGCGCTGCACTTGCTTCTACCACAGCCTTCCTGTGCGGTGCCGTACAACTCGCTGGAACCAAACTTTGGCAGGTAGCCATTCATTTTTTTATTTGTCACTTGCTTGGGTTCCCCATGAGATATTAGCGTTTGGTATTTAGAAATGTGCTGGCTGAAATAATTCAGAGCCAGGGTTGCTTTGTAGGTCAACTTTTGGATCAATAAGCTTTGTCTTGGCAGGCCTTGACTTCTGGCTCTGTTCCTGATTTATGTGTCACCTTAAGAAAGTCTGTTTAGCTGCAATTTCCTACTCAAGTGGAGATAATAAGGCAGACTGAGTTTGCAGTGAAGAGAAATCATTGAGAAGCCGTCTGGTACTAAGATAATTCTTGAGCACTCAGAGTTGAGGGGCGGATTGGAAGAGCCTGAGGAGTATCTAAGAATAAAGTAGATAAACATTACTGCAGACAAGACTGAGGTATTGGCGTTTTGCTGGGGAAACGTCAGTCTCTCTTGCTAAAGGTGTATGTTTTCTGACAGTACCTAAGCTTTCAGTTCAGAAGTGATGACAGAATGTTCCTGTTATTTTTATATTTTTTGGAAGGTTGTAATTTTATAGTAATCCTTTCCTGCTTGTGCCTGCCCAGGTAGGAAAAAAACCTTTCCTTTTGGATGCAAATTGTTCTCTCTTCTTCGTTAGTTCAGGAATAGTGTATTGCAGTGCTACTGAAGCATCTTAAAATCAATCGAAGATTGCTTGAAGTGCTTGACTTTCTTGCTGACGGCATCATTCCAGTGAGAGAGGGTCTGGCCCTGCCCCTTGGTTGTGGTGTGAAATTTATTGTCTGCTGATTATGATTTAGGGAGCCCTAAATAGCCTGAGATCCTGCTTAAGTTGTTTCTCTTTTGCCGTACTTGCCAGAGCAGGAGCGTGCAGGCAGGATCCCTTCTCATCATTAAAGAAAAGGAACAGCCAGGTGCAGGGGCACGTTCCCCTAACCTTCTGCATCCCCGAAAGAGTCAAAATTCTGTGACCAGGCGAGCATCGGGTGTCACATGCTTACTGAGTGCTTTGAAATAAGCTGGGAGCAGAGTACTCAGAAGGATGAAGGGCTAGGAAGAGATATTTTTATTTTGTTTTCAAAGTGGCTGAGAACAGAGGTTTTGTTTCAGGAATTACTTTGCACTGCATTGTAACAGTAATTGCTAGAGTGCCTAAAGCTTTTCAAGATACATGCTCTTTGTTATTTCAGTGTTGGTTTTTATTTTTTTTTAAAGAAAATAAACAGTCATTCTACTTTCAAACCGTGTAGAGTAAATAAGACTGGCTTTACTGCTTGAAGAAAGAGTATAAAAATACACAACAGCTGCCTCATTTTCTGAATGCTATCCAGCCCCTGCCTGGGGCAGCGGTTCTGTGGAAAAAATAGTATGTGATCATGCATGTAAAGCCTGTATCTCACACACACACAGAGAAGAGGAGAATGGTTGAATGGACAAGTTCTGGCATTTACTAACTTATTCAACTTAAATAATATGTAAAAAATAGTTAGCATGTAGCAGGATGTGGTTGGACAATACAGTGTCTGTAGGTGATTCCTTTGCTTTAAAGGGAGGAGGAGTTGTAAGATGACAGAAATGCTCTGATTTGGCTGAACAGTCCCACTGAAATCACTGCGATTAAACTGTGATTATAATGAAGAGTGATTATAACTGTTTGCTAACCAGAGATCTGAGTGTAGTTCTTTGGCTTTTATCCCTGCAGTCCCAAGGTATGCACTCTCTTGACAGACTGCTGTGTAACTCTTATACTTAAGCTTAGTTACTTCATAGGAATGAAGAGCATTTGCTCAATTTACTTTTGTTTTGGATAACGTAAATTTTCCAGGTTTATTCTGAGCTAGTCCATGATCAGTGTTGTGTGGTCAAGATAAGTTTTACTCCTGAAGTTATTGTCAGAATGCAGCAACAATTGTATTTATTGCTATGAAATCTTTGTCGTTATCTTGCCCAGTAGATGGTAGTGTTGGCTGTTTTTTCTAATTTATTTTGAAGTTGTGCATTAAGACATGCGGGGGGTTTTTTTCTTTTTTTTTTGTCCTTTGCACTTCAGTTGTTGCTCCCTTTTCTTCCTTTTTATTTCTGCCTGCTGTCCCAAATAATATTTTTACCTCATAGAAAACAATAGTGGCCTTTATTCTGATTTGATCTCTGAGTACTGATGAGATCTTGTGCATTCTTAAAAGGGCACAAGTAACAGCAAACAGAGATAGTCTGATCTGTGTTGCAATGAGTAAGACACATGCAACAGCAGGGACTTAATTTGAAACTATATCGTATATATTTCTTCCCAATAGATTTGAGTTTCTAAGAATTAATCTGCCATATGGTAGACATTTTGCATTGTTTGCAAATTTATTTTTATCCCACGTAGTCACAAATACACTGAGTATTTGTATGAAATGTGGAGAAAGAGAACTGAAAGCCCTTTTAATGTATAATTCCCCCTCCATAGAACTACAGAGTACCTTCCAGTCTGCATGATAAGGCAAAGGACTTCCATTAGAAATTGAGAGGTCTTAAAGCCATTGGAGGAGGGACAGCAGAAGTCCGCCTATGGTGTTATGCTTAGTCAGGTTCACTGAGAAAAAGTGAATTTGCATGGTTGAGCCCAGCAGATGGTGGGCAAAGAATGATGGGTTGATCAAGAAGATGAAGCACCGTTTTTGTAGAGGAACAGAAGGGGCTTCTATTTAGCCTAATAAAATCAAGTTTGGGGGTACATAATTCTTTGCTTCAAATGTATACCCAGGGAGTAAGTGATAGGGTACTAGAGCTATGTAATCCATAGAGCAGTGTTGGGTTAAGAACAAATGGGTATAAACTGACTATGAAAAGATGTAAACGAAGAGTTAGAATAAGTTTTTTTTTGAGTAAGAAATTCAGTAATGGACTTTCAGTAGAGGCACTGGTAACAGAAAATCTGGCCACTTCTCCGTTGCAGCTGAAACAAAAAGGCTTCGTCTCAGTGACTTATGATACTTGTTCCAGTCCTGTGTAAATTTTAATGCAATTTTAATTCTTAAAAAAATGTTTATTGATAGTAATTTTCATCCCTGTTGAAGAACTTAGCATGTGGCCAGACAGAAATGGTTCAGAAAGTATTTATAATGTTTGATAATTATTTAAGTCTTGATTTCCCTCTATGTGTTCTTTATTTCTTGAATGGATATTAAAATGTTCCTGGGGATTAAATTAACAGTCGTATAAGCTTACGTCCTGGTACATCAGGGCATCATTTCCTAAGAATGTGAAAATGTATCTCGGCTCTAAGGGATCTACAGAGATGTTTGGATGGATGCTGCTGTTTAGTTGCCTATTGATCCTGCTAAACAAGGCAGCTAAGTAAGTTCTGTGTTGTGTGCTTACCCACTACTAGTTGGACTCATCCTGCCAACTCAGTTTATGATGTATTTGTGTTAAAAGAACTGCAATATCTTGAGAATGTGTATTTTTGCCATTTTTGCTCACCTGTACATGAAACTTTGAAAGTTAAATTTTCCATCTAAATGTTATATTTATTTCTGTTTATCTTACTGTGGAATCACTTGTGAAAGCTGTTGAGGTTTCTTTCCCTTCTTCTTCTTTGCTTTCTAATCTTTTAAGACCGTTGGCTCCATTGGGTGGGATAGAGGATTGTCCTCATAAGAGGTTACTTAAAATTTGCAAATAGACACTTCGCAAAAGTCAAGTGGGTTAAATTCATACCCAACAAGCTTTATAATTTATTTTCTTTCAAACAATCAAGTGACAAAAATCAGGCATCTTTGTGAGATTATTTAAAAAGTACTTGATAATGGTCTGACTTTGTTTCCATCAGTGGGAATCTTAGTGTTTGCTTTAATGAAGACAGGTTTAAGGAAAATCCCTTCATCCAGTGCAAATTTATATATTTACTGAAGGAGTTTGGTGACTTAGAAACAGATCTTTACTTCTCAGAAAGCTATTGGTCTGTCCTCAGAAGTTAGCTCAATGGCACTGTTTCCTTCTCTGTATCAGCAGACGGTTGGGACACCTAGGGAAACATATGGGAGGACTGTTCTTGCTGTATTCTAGCTTGGATCACCAAAAGTAGAGGAAATATTATGACAGAAACTTTACCTTTTTGTTGTTGTTGTTGCCTACTTTCTAGGTAGAAGAGGCTTCCGAAAGTATTGAATTTTTTTCGTGGACACCATTAGTCTAGATCCTTTTTTGTCACGCTTCCAACAGTAGACACTAGTTGGCACATTGCTCTGGCAGCTTTTATCCTGTGATGGCTTTGTGCAGCATGCCGCTCTGTACATCTGTTTATCCCATTTTTAAGCAATTAACCTCTTGTCATAAGTTGTTTTTTTTTTTGGTTGCTTTTCCTCCCCAGCTAAAACCAGAGTACGACTCCCTGGGTCTGAGGCCTTTTTCTGGTGAGCTACGGGGAACTCAGCGTGCACAGCAATGCTGAAGTACCTGTAGCTGGGGAAGCAGTGGACAAAAGCAGACATATCTGCTACCAGATTGTGTCTGAAGAGGAGCCGGAGGCCTCTGACACTGATAGAAGCAAGGCTGTGGGCAAAACCAGGAGATGCAGAGGTCTGATGGGGCAGCGGGCCTGGTAGTGTTGTGGTGCCCTCCTGCCTCCTAAGGCAGTAGGAAGTGGTTGCTCTCCATCACGGAGCCCAGCGTAGCATGGTGGCCCGACTGCTAGAGAGCCGCTTGCTCAGCGGTTCGGCTCTCACTGCCCTGAGCAGCCTCCAGTGAAAGGGTAGCTGGGAGCAGCCTTCCCTGCAGTCACAGAATCACAGCATGGTCAGGGTTGGAAGGGACCTCTGGAGATCATCTAGTCCAACCCCCCTGCCAGAGCAGGGTCACTTACAGCAGGTTGCACAGGATGGCGTCCAGGCAGGTTTTGAATGTCTCCAGAGTGGGAGACTCCGCAACTTCTCTGGGCAGCCTGTGCCAGTGCTCTGCCACCCTCAAAGTAAAGAAGTTCCTCCTCATGTTTAGTGGAACTTCCTATGTTCGAGTTCGTGCCCATTACCTCTTGTTCAGTCATCTGTCTTTCATCGTTTGACACGTGTTGGTCAGCCCTCTGAAGGCAGAAGGGCTGGCAGGTGGCTGCTTTAGCTAGGGTGACGTCCTCCCATACCACAGGTGGCGCCGGTGGAGGAGGAATGTATGTATAGTGTCAGGGCTGAATGTCAGTCAGATCATGCAGAAATACCCCAGATATTAATTGGGCTGTTCAGAAATACTTTTGGTGTACAGATGTTCTGGCTGATACTGTGTGAAGGTCCAGGAGAGCGTTCCCAGAAGTTGGTTAGTAACCTGCCTGTGACCCGTTGGTTGATGGGCTGCAGCACCGTGTCTTGGCCTGTGGTTGCAGCCCGCTTGCTGAGCTGGCTGGAGTTAGAGCTCCTTGGAAGCAAGGAAAGGCTTTGCCTTCTGGCACCCACCTACTGCCGAGGCAGCAAAGCACCAGTAGCAAAAATGAGCTTAACCAAAATAGGAACCAGTATGGGTGCTTAAGTCAGCCATAAGACACAAGGATTGTCTTCTGAATGGTAACTCCACTGCTTTTCTTTGGGTGGAGCAGCATGAATGTCTGTCCACAAAGTGGAGTATGAGCGTGTGGTGTTACTGCATTTGCCTTTCAAAGCTGAACTCCTGGTTTTTCAGTTTAGATGGATTTATTGACAGTTTGTCTGCACTTGTGTATCTTTTGGGAGCATAGTTCATCACAAGTAAAAATCTTGGCTCCAGAAGTCATACAACTGTGTGAGTTCCTCCTCTGCTTCCTCTCCCTCCCTTGAGCTGCTTGCATTCCTTAGGACCTGGTGGCTTTTTGCAAACGCTGAGGCTGGCAGGACTGTATTAGTGAAAGCACGCTGTTGCTATGTATGTCATGGGGCTCACCTTTGCTTGCAGTCAGAATTATTTTCAGTACTATACCATAGCAGGGTCCAAAGTGAGTGGGAGTGATCCCTCCTGCAGCATCCGGAGGCACAGAGAAGACCAATGTAGTGCCAGACAATTTTTCCCCTTCTCATTTTCCCAAGTTAAAGTTGCCTGACCAGAGAAACAGAAGTGGGCTTCATGCTACTGCCCTGAAGGAATATTCTCGCAGGTGCGTGCTGGTGAGCTTTGAGAGACTCTCTCAGACATAATTTTTCCTGTTGATCTCTATTGGTGAGAGCACCTTACTGCTAAGAGACCTGTCCTCTGTGGCAAAGCTTGCAGAGTTTCACCCCTTTGCTCTTCAGAGCAGACTGTCACAGACAAAACTCTGCCTTCAGTTCAATCCATGTAACCAACTGGGCCTGCAAACCGAGTAGACTGGGAAGCTGAGGTTTATTTTCGTCTGGTAGCGCTGTAATCATTATGGCGTTTGGAAGATGCTTTTCTGCTGGCAGCAGGGTGGATATAACTCCTGGTGCTCCTGTGTAAGCACAGCGTGTGGGGTATTGTTGAGCCTTGCTTCTGACTGACAGTAATATCATGTTCAGTGTGTAATTAAACAGCTCATAAACTGCCTTGAGATGTTTGTTTATGTGCACTTTACAGCAGAGAAGTACTGTGTTTTCAGAGGATGCTGAAATTTCTGTACTGTCTGAAGCATTTGTATTTGACGCTCACTTCCCTTTTCGTCAACAAAAATACTTAGTGACTGGAGTGCATTATTTTGCTGGCAATGAAAAGCATATGGTTAGGAGATTTTCCCATGAATTTCTGTTACTGAGTTTTTGGTTCTTGTGTGTAAGTTAGATATCGATCTGCATCTCTATCAATATCTATAGCAAATTAATATTTTTTGATAACAAAATGAGTTTACATTTTGCTTGAAAGAAACAGGAAAGGCTTGTTTCCAATTCCTTGGGGATAAGCAGAAACACCTAGAAATTAGATAATACGGTGAGGACACCACGTAAAAACTATGTTGGTGAACAAAAGAAGACATCGTAAGAGAGTATTAGTAAATTTTTACTATACTCTGTGTCATTTGTTTTGTCTTACAGTTTAGAGTGAATGAATTTGGGGCCCTGGAAGTGATTACAGATGAAACTGAGATGGAAAGTGTTAAAAAGGCGACTGCTACCACAACCTGGATGGTTCCAACTGCTCAAGAAGGTCAGTTAAGAGGTAGTAAAGGTTTTCTGTGGTAGACTATTTCATTTAATATATCAGTTTTTTCTTAAAAATTACCCCCAAAAATACAAAAAACCCTTATTTCCTTTAATGCACAGACTATCTTTGATGTTACCTATTTCTTGGAGTGTAAATAAGTGTGAAAGTAAACGCATTTTAAGTTAAAAGAAATAATTCCATTGTTAGACCTCTGAAGTTCAATTACAGCCACAATTTTTTATAACAATAATTTTTTCTAAGTTTAGAATCAGTATTTTCCATCTGTTTAATTTGCAAAAGAGTAAATTTCTTACTTTAAATTATTGAGAATTTTTTAGATGTTATTTTTGTTGAGCTGGTTCTCCAGACTGCCCACAGACTTTACTAACTGCCTAGAGTTCATCTGTGATCGAAGTACCGCGCACTGTAAACTGCCTTCATATGATGCTGGCTGCTGCTCAGCTGCTACCACTGATCTCAACGTACATCTGCACTGCTGCCTTGCTCCTGCTGACTATGCTTTTTTACAGTATTAAAATTAGTGTGTAGTAACCATTTATGTTATCTTGAATGATAAAATTCTAATAGTTGTAGTATCTGTCTACCAAATAAGGTGTTTCGTGGATTGAAAATACTGATATAAGGAAACACCGTTTTTGTGCAAGGAAAGGTGGTTCACATGGCATAAATTCTGAAAATTTTGATACACTGAGTCCAGCAACGACAGAGTAGCGTGAAAGAGAATATCACAACTGGTTTTGCAAATACCTACAACTACCTAGTGTTTTTTTCCTTGTTGATATTATGTTTTATCAATTTTCTTTTAAAATTTGCGTTATGTCAGTCCTTTGAAAAGCAGACTTCAAGATTTTGCTTTAATAATCATCAGTATAAGCATGATAAGGAAAGTCAATGAAAGTTTTCCTTTGCTACTGCCCCACCATCAAGTCTTAATTTTCATGTGATTTTTATGAATAAGTGAAACATTTACACCAGTGGGAAAGTAGTTTGGACCTCAGCTGTGAGGTCTGAAGCTTCAGACTACAGCTACTCTGTTCTGTACATCCGTCTCCAAGGCAATGATAGTTATTCAAGATTGAAATCTGTGATGAGAATGGCAACAGTGTGATAGCGTAGTAGCACAGCAGGTTCTCTCCTTAGACTGAGAGATGACAGTTACCTACAGTAAAGCGTACAACTTCATCCCCTACGGTCTGGTAAATCTAAAAAAAAAAAAAAGTTACTAATGAATAAAAGTGTGTTTATGGGTACATAAACATACCAAGTAAGCATCCTGCTGCTACCTTACACTGTCCTTGATTAATTTAATGCTCCCCAAAGTATTGCTAAAATTTTCCATTGTGAGAGAAAATAGTTGTTTTGAACCACTAATGACGCTGGAGTGTAAATATAGCACATAAATTATATATTCTTCTAGTGGAGATAGTCTGCGCACCAGAGTTCATTTGACTTCGCTTTCAAAGACAGTACAGTGCTCAAGCAAAAGAAATAGTTTGTGACTTGAAATTTGCCTTTTGCGGGGGTGCAAAGTCAACGACCTGCTCTGGAAGCTGAAGAGCTTGACAGTGCTTCATACTTGCCTGTGAGAGAAAGAAACGGCATCCTCTCCTAGGCTACATGCCTCTTGCGGGGAAATTGTAGTTTAGGATGAGTGAGTAACTTCGTATTTGAAAATTTCTTTGTTACAAATTAGTGATTTTTTACTTCTGGTAGACCTCAGGCAGGTTGAGCAATAGCTACTGCTGTGAGAGACTGTAGAATGTAGTCAGTGATTTACTTCCAGAAGTAAGTTCACCTATTGAAAGATTACTCCTCCCAAAGCCTTTTTCCCAAATGACCCTATATATAGGTCAAAAATGAGACATGTCAGCAGGAGATGAGGTGATGGACTCCATGCAGTGATGACTCTCTGGGCAGTCAGCACAGTGCCTGTTACAAAATTCACTCCTTCCACGAGTAGCCACATCAACCAGTGTCGACGTGCCACTGGTGACAGAAGCATGAAATCGGTGGATTCCTCTCTCTAGTGTTGCGATATGAAAACCCAACTTGCTTGTCAGGAATATGGGCCCCATACAGACACTAACTCCCAGTTCTTCATTCTAACAAGAGCGGTGTGACTTCCGTTTTTCTGTTTGCTTGGCAAAGCCTGCTGAGAATGGTTGGAAATGTATGGCCTCTACCTAAGTGAAGTTACTTTTTTCATTGTTCAGCCTTTTCAGAAAAGACAGGGATCTCCACAAGGTTGAAGGAAACTGCAAAAATGGATGGACTTGTTTTCTGTGAAAACTGTTATCGCTATGGTACCATAGAAGAATTTGTTCCTGAAGGGAAATTTTGCAGCCAGAAATGTGCCCAGCAAGTAAAAAACAAGTAGGTGCTGTAATAAAGCATAGAAACAAAAAATTTGGCATAAATGCAGCAATGCGATAAATGTGGTGGGATAAAATGTTGATGATGGGACAAAGGGAGGTATTAAGGAGCCATGTTTTGGTGAGTCTCCATCAGTTTGTAATGTTCTTTCACTGTTTTCCATGTAAATGCACATGGTAAATTTGGTTTTGTCTAATGCTGATGTTGAAGGCAATCTTTTTTGCTCGGAGCGCGCTGTTCTGCTGTCAGAAGCAAGTGGTAAAAGAGTCTATGGGATGCATGAATCAGTGTCAGACTCCCACCCTGTTTCATAATCATTGGAATAAGATAATCAGTAATGAGATGGTTGGTGTGGTAAGCTAATTATAATTAAGTGCAAGAGCTGTGTTACAGATGACAGTGAGTAAAAACATGAGCATACTGTAGTTCCTCAGTTCCTTTTCTTTCTGCTAGTGCAGTTCATCTCATCATAGAAGGTTTGTGTTAGTATGTCCATTCTGTATTGCGTATTACCACATTGTGGCAGTTTTTAACATCTGTGATTTTGTGCATTTTCCTTCGGTTTTAGCTAATTGCTTCAAAGTTGTCTGTTCTGACTGCTTATTTAGCAATTTGTACAGTCACATACCAGCTTTTTCCATTTGGATTTGTCAGTCTTAACAATTACCTTTGCCTTCCTTTCTGTAAACTGCCCTGCAGCCCTAAACATTTCACAGTTTGCTTCTCTGTGAGACTTGATGGTACATAGGAAAAGACACACTGTTTAAAACATGCAGAACTTGTTCAGCATAAGCTGACAACTTTGCTTTTACAGTTGCTATTGTGTGTCTTTCAGATTAATTCTTTTGACAGATGTAATTTTCAGTAGTAGTTCTAAGAATATATTTGGTGTAACACCCTGGGACCTACAAACACTTGACTTTCAGATTTACTCACTTTTTGCTTGTTTTATGAATATGAGAAGTGAAAGAATTTTGGCTTTGTGTCATTGTATTACTTTCGTAATAGAGAACCAAAGGAGGAAAAGCCCAGCATGGAATGCAATGGGGAAGATGATTCCAAAGGCATTCGGAAAAGAAAAGCAAAGTTACCTCTGAAAGAAGAGTCCAGGGATAATGGGGAGAAGAAAGAGAATACCGATGAAATTGTTAGTATGCATCGTAAACCCATTCCTGCAAGTATTTCGGTGGGAGTTTTTCCTTATATTGCAAAGTCAGTAACTTCATCAGTCTACACAGAGGAGTGACGGCATCACTCTGTCAGAGCCACAATAAGTAGTTGATTCACTTACCAATTTAATTATGCCTCATCAGTAAATTGTAATTACTGACAATGAACTGATAAGAGCTGGTTTTTATCTCTTTCCCTTCTTTTTTAAGAACAGAACAAAAAGAATTTAAAGGAAATATGATACTAACCTAGACTTGCTATGTCTTCAGCATAGAAAAATAGGAGTACATATTTCCCAACACCTGTTACTTTGTCACTCTACATGAATAAATGACTATAGACCAATAATTTATTTACAAAGAAAGCTACGTTACAGTTGAAAATATGTTTGATTTTCTTAGTGTAATTTGTCTTAGAAAATCATAGCTAAAGATTTAGGTTTTTATAATGTGGTAGTGTAATGTGCTTTGGGACACCTTTTGTGGGTTTTTTTGTTTGTTTTGGATTTATTCTTCATTTTAGAATAAACTTATCACAGTACCTTGCTGTTACGTTCATTCTCCTGTAATATTTGTTTTCCTCTCAATAGCTGTGGCACTGCTGGGAGGAGCACAGTTTAGAGGGAGAAGGGGAGAACTCTGCAACTGTCGAATTGTCTGAAGGCTGAGGACACTAGAGTTGTGAGAAGGGAATTTGTAGCTCTCTGTATAGCAGTATTTTAGGCAAAAGTCAGGGGACACCTTTGCTGCCATGCATCTGTCCTCCCAAATGAGTAGTTATTCTGTTTATCTACTCAAGTGCTAACAAAACTGTTAACACAAAAACAATTAAATAAATAAAAAGGGTCAGTGCCATTTTATATTTAGTAAAGCAGTTGTACATTTAAAAAAAGCAGACTAAAGCCGTGAGAGGTGTTCCTTTAAACTGTTTTGGAAACATGAACATATCAAAGATACTGCTATTTCTCTCTGGCTCAGCCAGGCCTGCTGAAGGCTTTGTGATCTGTCCCTGGTTTGGACAAGGCTGGCTGGCTGAGTGCCAGCTGTTGAGAGTCCCTCTGTCATTTTCAGCATGCTTGCTGTGATTTGTCGGTGATGGCTCGCTTTGTTTTTATTGGACATCTGCGGGTTTGTTTGAGATAGTGGAGAGCTATGTCGATAGACATGTAAATGAAGTCACAGTTAAACCTTGGGTGTCTCTGTTTTTACTGTATTAGACTTCTGAACTAATGAGATTATTGTACTCTTTTTCTAATTTAGGAGGACAAACCTGAAGGAAGGATCTTGAGAGTCTCACAGAGAGCCAGGAGAAAAAGAAAAGGGGAAATAACAGTTTTGAAACAAAGTAAGTTCGCTTATGAAACAAAAATCTCAACTATCAGTTCTTCAGGTAATATCTGTCTCTTATTGTGAATTGCCAGTATTGTTTCACTGAATTTGTATTCCCTATTGAATACATTTTTGTCAGTTCTGTAAAAAGAAAATGCCAACGTTATTTATAGCAATTAAGTTTTAAGGGTTGAAGAACTGAGAGCCAAGTGAAAGCTGGGGAAAAACTACCATCACTGGGAGATTGATTACCTTTTACAGTTTATATACCTCTGGCAGCATGGAGGAGGATATAGTGAGTGTATATGTAATTGATGCACATTTTAGGTGTTCTTTTCATCCCTCTAAAGAGTGCTGGTATTAAAGGGAATCAGGTCCATCGAGTTCCCAGATGTTGAAAGACATGTATTAAGCAGAAGTGATACTTTACTTTTGTTTCCTTGGGGATCAATTCTGTATCTACAGTATGTGCTGGAAATAGACACATTTATGGAACTGTTTAGGAATAATTGCTATAATCAGTCCAAAGGGACATACGCTGCATCAAGCAGCATAATAAAACATATTTTAAATGAGTACTGTTTTTTCAAGCTGTTTGTATGAAAGGTACTTTGAGGAAGAATCAGAGAATCAGCAGCTATTATACCTAAGTGATACACCGAGCACAAACCTGCATCTTGCCCTCCAAAATGTTTCTTATGGTAGACTGGGAGCCATTACCGGAAGTTGCTGGGCCGCTAATCAGCACAGGGCTCCACGTAGCTCTGCTGCACACTAGGCAGATGAAATACTGATTGAAGATGCAGCACATCAAAGTTATAGAAGATCCCCCTCCCCAGATAGAATTACTCCTGAAATATAAATATTATTTCTACAGTTGTTTCAAAAGCTGAGATGATAAAAAGTGTGTGCGATACAAGCACAAAGCTGATGCTCTGTGGAAGTCACTGTTGTCCACTGACAGAATGATCTGTATGGATTTCTTCTGTTTTTTTCATTTGGGAAAATGTCAGCTCAGCACAAGAGATTTGGTATAAAAGACCAATTTATATTCAGAACCAAGCATATAACTCTGTATTATTGTGCTGAGCAACACATCTCTTAAGTGGAATAGATAAAAACTGCGTAAATCAAAAATAAAGTGAATGTGCTTTAATAGTGTTGAGCGATCGCTGTGATTCTGAAATTTGTTATCTTTTGGTTACATTATCAGCTTTCTTCAGGAGAGTCTGGCATGGTTATTGTTGTGGTTCATGTTTTAATCATAACAATGCTTAGACAGACTGTTACTTAAGGGGCTTATTTCTCTTGTGAGTAGCCCACAGTCAGGATCAGGCCAGAATCAAACTGTGGACCGTGAGGAATCCTTCTGGCAGTATGAGCTTATGGTCTGAAATGCTAAGCTGCATGTGCAGAGGAGGCTTTTTAGGTGAAGATCAGTAGAGCAGAGTGGAGGTGTATGAAAGTAGATAGATACATGGCCAGCCTCACAAGCCATCTGTTTTTGAAGTTCCTGGCTTTTGCTAGTGCAGTTAGTGCCTTGTTTTCAAGGCCTAAAAACTGTTACTCACTGATGTGACTGTAGCCAATATTAAGATGGACTGTAGCCAATATTACAATTACTATGCAAGTGTGTGCGAGTGTTCATACTATATGAACAAACCTGAAACTGGAGGTTTCTATCGTATGCTAATGACATGAAAAAAGCACTGGTGACAGTTTTGATGGCTTGGAGAAATTACTGTTAAATCACTGCCTCTGCACCCAAAACCTTCAAACTACAAAGTGAAGGAGTAGGTTAGAAACATTCTGAATACTGTCAAAGAATAAAGTATTTCAACTGCGGTTAAAAAAAAAAAGTCACAAGTTCTATCCAGTTGAAAATGCTTTCCAGGAAAAGAAATTCTCAGGAAAAAAAAATTAAAATATTGTGCTACTTTGTGATTTGAACAGATCATTTTACACATTTGCAAATGGTGCATCATAGTGCTTCTTATGAGCAATAAGGTAAAAGGGTCAGGGTACAAGACTTCGTAAGCTGTTCTTGACACCTGAAAGAGCTTTTTCTTGTTACTAATCAAGGTCTGAACTGCTGGAAACCTTTCTATACAAACCAGGAACCTTCATGTTCCTGGTGCCGTTAAACCTACAGAGCTACTTCTTTTCCTGAAATAAGTCCTGAGAAACACCATGAATGCAAATGTAGATTTGAAATACAATACGAATATTATAAACTTCAAAGTGTTAGGTTTTTTATTTCTTGAGTAATTAACAGTTACAGAATTCTTTTGCTATTGTGTGCTTCTTTATAGCTGTACCGTCTAAAGGAAGGCAAGCGTGGTGTTGGGCTTCCTATCTGGAGGAAGAAAAGGCTGTTGCAGTACCTACTAAGCTTTTTAAAGAGGTAGGACCTTCTGAAGTTGAAATCAGTCAGCAACCTAAGATCATGAGATGTTTAGGAAATCAGTGTTAAAAAAAAAAAAAGGTAATTTGAAGATTTTACACCTCCCTGGGGGAAAATGTACCTGATTAAAATAATGCTATCCATCATATCCATCAGCAATCGTCAAGATAGTTGGATTGTGTGAAACTAGTTATCTTTCTCTGCTTTTTCAAAAAATTCTGTGGTTTTAGATGAATGCTGTCAACTGAGACTACAGAAAGCAGATGCTTTTCCAAAACTTGCAAATTCAAGCCTTCCTTCTAATCTCTGAAGCTAAAAGTCTGATATGTTCCCTCATTTTTTCATGCCATATCATTCTCTAAATATGTTTAGAAAGGTGGTACAAAGGTCATCTTTTGGCTTGTTGCTTTGATTATATTACCTGTCTTTTTGCAGCTCCTGCTGACATATTGTTTTACTACATCAGATACTAGTTTGGCTTGTTACCATTTTGCCTGTCATCTGATTAGATGTCACATCATCATCTCTTGCTTGTCCTTTGCCTGCTATGGTAGTCTTTGTCATTTGTCATTTCAGTGCTTTTCTCTAGTGCTGTCTCTCTTGCTTGGAAGAGAGCTCTGTATGCAAATCCACAAAGCTTGCACGCTGTTCTCTTCTCTTGCAAAACCTGGCAAAACATGTGAACATGTCTCAGCTGCTGTACTTCTGCTATGTATATCCAGTATTATTTTTTGATAATTCTGTTCTTACTTGTAGTCTCTTTCTTGCATCTGTTTCTTTTTGCTTGCCTTATACTTCAACTATTAAATCTTTTGTGCAGGGATTAGTTTTTCAGCTTACATGTGCAGGTGATGCTGACCTTTAATCAGTGCTTTTAGACATTACTGAGGTACAGAAGTAAAGTGCTAGGATTGCAATGTAGAGAATCTATAGATTTGTAGGTGCAAGAACAACAGTTACCTGACTATCCTTAGTTATATTCCCCTGTGCTATATACTGGTTGAAAAGTTGACAAAAAAATCCGGGTAAGTAGTGGCTCTATCTGGAAGGTAGATTTACAAAGCGTTGCTCTCTGCCTGTCTGAAGTTCCATGAAATGCTCTTGCGGCACACAGGCATATACCAGCCTTTCTGGGCACCGCACCCAGTGGTAGTCTGGAGTTACATGGTGATGAACTGTTTCCTTTCTTTCTTTCTTTCCACAGTGTAAGTTTCTCATTCAGTGCATCTTATTTGATATTTTCTTTTAAAGTCTTTAGCCCCTGGGTAACTGTAGGGTTTTATTTAGTGTGCGATATTTAAAGCCTGTAGCAGAGACAGAATTCTTAATAGCACTCAGAAGTGGCCAGGTAATATTTCTCCATTTTACAGATGGACAAGCAAGCCACAGGAACAGTAAGGTTAAAAAATCTCCCACCAAACATCACCACCAATTTTGAATCCTTGATTTCTGTACGGATTGTGAGAATTACTCTTTTTTTATTTTTATTTTTCCTGTTCAGAAGCACTGCTTTTCACAGTGGTTTTTTGTACCCTTAGTTAGGAATGGTCAGGATAATGGAGAGTCCTTGGCACTTAGTGGAACTTAAATCTTAGAGTCATTTCTAGGCTGTGATGGACAAGCTCTAACTGCTCCAGTAAAATAAAATTATTGACCCTTGAATGTTGGTTTTTTTTTCAATCTCCAGCTCTGCTCATGTAATTGCTCAGGTTTTGTGTATGTTCTTGCACCATACATAAATATTTCTAATCCTCAGTCTGCCATCTGCTTGTTTGCTGACTCCTTTTACCTTTACTCTTATTTTGTTCTTGTATCTCTCCTTAACAAAGTATTTTCAAATGTTGGTTGTGAAAACAATGTGTGATTACTAAGTTTTTCATAGCTTGACCTTGGGTGATGTATTGAGAATAATGCACAAAATGGAAATCTGTTAAATAGTATTAAAGTTATTAGTCTTCTAAAAGTTGCCTGTTACTTTGCTGTAACAGAAACCAAACTAAAGATTGTGTTGCCTTAGAAGTTTTGGATTTGACAACGGAAAAAATAGTGTATAATTCTCGTCTTAAATTTCAGGAAATACCTGTGTGATAATAGCTTAATTTTTAGTGTACTGTTTGTAGAATTTTGCACTATTTGTACAGTAATGTCTATTATAATAATGAAAGAATTAACAGATATGTGACTTTTAAGTTGTTTCCTTTCTTTGTAATTTTATTTGTGCTTGCTTTTGCAAAATCTCAGTTGTATTTTTGGCCACTGTGTCAATGTGGCTAACGTGTCAGTATGTCTAGCATTTCAGTTTTCCACTGAGGTTTTTTATCTGTAAGGTATTTATGATGTAGATGGCATTAACTGCAAGTCTGTGCACCAAGATGAACTTTAAAAATTTCAATTTATTGATTTAAAAAAAAATGCTCTGCTTTTACATACCTCTTGAGGAAGTATCCAGAATTATGCATAGTGTAACATCATTAAACTTTCATTGGTAATAAAAATGTTAAGTGTGGTGATGTTGGGATGAAATAACTTTTCAAATGCGTGTACCGCAGTGAGATACTCTGATCCCTTAACTGAGGTCTGCAAGATGATCTAACCTATCTTTAGGTAGGGACTTAGAGCTGTGGTTAGACATCTGTTAGCTGGCCACTTCAGGCTGATTTAAACTGCTCTGGTTCTCCCATTTCCCCTCTCCTTGACTGCATATTCCTGCTCTTGTGCCATGCACTGCATTTTTTTTCTGCTGGGTTTATTATTCAGTTATATCAGTTGCAGCCAAAGCCACCAAAGAGAGGTTTCCCTTCCTTCCAAGAAGGTGAGACCTCTCTTGAGTACCTCCCTTGGTACCCTTCTCTTTCTGTTGACTGCAGGTGGCTAAGGAGCATGTGTACATTTTAGGCCAGAACAGAAGGAAGAGGGAGCATATAAGATGCTTCTCCTGCGTTTTGTCTGTAACCATTTGGGACATAAAAACTGTCTAGCAGTGAATTTGGTAACTTCTGGAAACCCTCTTCATCTTTATTTAAGTTTTGTTCTGATATTCCCTCTGCTTTAACCTTAGTATTTGCTAGCTCCCTTCCTTCTTTAACAGAAGACAAGGAGCATGATACAGGGGGCGCTGATGTCTTCTGATTGAAAACATCCTTTCTGCTTAGCCTTGTTTTCACTTTTTTTTTTTTTTTTGAAAGATGTTCTTCTGGGTTCATTGTAATGTGATACCAGGGTACTCATGTTCCTGTGATGCAAAAGTATTCCTGGAAAATTAGCTAGCTGAGACCCAACATAGAAAGAAGAAGATGGCATCAAAGAGGCCATCCCTATATAGAAACAATATTTTGTATTTCTGCCTTGCAGTTTGTCTTTGATGGCCTGAGATGTGGAAATGAAAAGGCAAAATAGAGCATCATTGTTGTGATTGTTATAGGAATGATGACCACCAGGTCAAAGTGTCACTGTACAGGCTGAAAAACAAACAATTACATTGTTAAAATGTTATTGACAATTAGTGGAAAAAGTTGAGGGCAAATCATGCTTTCTTCTTTCCCTTGGATAAGTTTTTTGCTAATTCTTTTCAAATTTCTTAAGTCATTCTAGTATCAACGTGTTTTTCAAACAACCATAAATTTCTGTTTTCCGCAGTATGTTTTTAAAAATGCAAAACTTATTTTAAAGCAATTTATTAGTTGTTTCAGAAACATGAATAATAAATAATCATTGTTCTTTTCCTTATAAAGATATTCTGTCTTTCTCTGGTATACCTTCAGAAGGACTGAAACTGTTCTTTTCCATTGCAGTATCAATCTTTCCCGTACAACAAAAACGGATTCAAAGTAGGGATGAAACTGGAGGGCGTGGATCCCGAGCACCAGTCGATATACTGTGTTCTCACGGTGGCCGAGGTAAGTAGAGGCTGCGAGCAGCCGCGGTGCAGGACTACAGGAGAGAATGAACAGCAGCAACTGAAAGTGCTTGCTCTTCCCTAGCAGGCAGACAGAAGCTGTATGTAGGACAATAGCTTTTAAATTAATGGCGCTGTGTTAAATCTACCTGACAAACATGTGGTGACTATGTCCGGTACCGTGCAGCAGTGATTGATACACTTCATGTATGCAGCTAGAGAAAATGTATTATGATAATTGGATGATGTGTGTTTTTTCTGTAATCCTGTAGTTTGTATTTTAAAGAAAAAATAAGTAGAAAAAACATGAGTATGACAGCTAACTTACAGTGTTTTAAAGAGGTTTGATAGTATTTACAGTTGCTCAGTTCACTGATACAAATACCTAACACTTTTTTGTGTTGCAATTGCGCTACAGTTTTTTCAGGCTGCTGGCCTCAGAAATTGCCTGTATTGGCAACTTCTACAAATTAGCATACCATATGAACTCAGTTTGTCTTTTTGCTGCAGTTTATGAAATAATTTTATTGATGAGTAGTTTCTTTGCTTTTAATAATACAAATGAGAACCCATTTCTCAGTTACATTTTTTATGTCTTTCAAACATACCTTACGTCAGTTCTTACGTAGTTCTACCAAGAATCCTTTTTTTTTGGTTTTGCTTTGTGAATTAAAATGGGGAAACAGGAATAGGGTAGGTACTCTTCTCTGTATCACTGTTATTCTAAGCAGCTGTAATTTTCCACTTTATATTTCTATAGCCTAGGCTTTTGTTTTCCCATGTCTGGATCTCTTCATGGCCCACAGTCATATGCCATTTCTGTGGATATCTCTTTCATTTTATTGTGTCTGATGTGTCGGTGGTTGAGTATTTCCTGTGTACCTTGTGCTTGTCACTAAGTGATGGGTCATGTTTTACTGCAGGATGACCTGAATTCCACATAATTCTAAGATGGCAAACTGAAAGTTCTGTCAGTATAAATTAGATATAAAATAAGGTGACCTTGATGTCAAGAGACTTTTACTGATGACTGCAGGAAAGTTACGGCATTTGGCACTCGGGAAGATGTGGAAAACTTTCGCAGAGAGGGAGGGATTGTATGTCCTGTTTTTCTCTTCCTCTTGGTGGTTAACTTATTACCTTATGGAATAAAGACGTTTTGGAGGATACCTCCACTGACTTCTCATCTTTAATAACAGTTCTCAGTATCTCTGTGGAGAGCCTGTTGAACATAGTTATTGTTGAGTGCTCTATTGCATTTTGATTAATTGGGATAGCGTGAGAGTATCATTATCTGTGTTTTCTCCATGATTTTATCAGATGTATTCATGCTCTTCTGTAGGGTTTCTGTTTTATTCTGATGATGGGTTGAACAGTTTTCAAGTTTTTTAACATTAATGGCAATATCCAGCTTTTAGTTAATTCTTTTCACCAGAAGAGGAGGCAATCACACTGTGAATAGCTTTGCTTTTTTATTCTTTGCTTTTTATCAAATGAATTTATTCATCCAGTTCAGGCTTGAGCAGAAGTTAAAGGCTGACTTAAAGCACACTGTTATTATATGTAATACTATACAGAAGCTGATATGTATAGGGCAAACATCTTAAAACACAGCATTGTATGTTGTATATTCTTGCATCTAGGTTTGTGGCTACAGAATACGACTCCATTTCGATGGATACCCAGATTGTTACGATTTCTGGGTGAACGCTGATTCTTCAGATATTCATCCTGTGGGATGGTGTGAGAAAACAGGTCACAAGCTTCATCCACCTAAAGGTATTGTTTAGTTTGAAATGTGTGTGTTTTCCATAGCTCTGAGATCAAGACTATCTGTATGATGCTGCAATTATTTTTATTGGCAAAAACTTTTCTTATTCATTTAGTCAGAGTGTTTGAACATGGCAAATTAAACTCTACGTTAAGTCTTGCGAAAACCTTGAGATTGAAATCCTACCTTTTTTATTCATTGCAAATCCAGAGAGAACAAGAAAACCATAAGAGTAATTCGTAAGGCATTAGGAAAGACAGTTAAGCAACAAACCTAGACCCCAAATGAATGCTTATTGCAAGTAAAATGGCAGCGTATTGCTGACATGGATGCTTAAACTGAGATCTCACAAGCAGTTGAGAATCCTTTAGTGGAAGGTCTTAGAACATTTTCATTACTAGATATTGATCACTTTTATTGTATATGTGTTGGCACAGACTAATAAAGATTGTGCTCTTGCCACAAAGAGTAAGCTTCAAAGAGTAAGCTTGAAATAGAGACAAAAAGAGGAACGAACAGATAAGAAGGGAGAAAAAAATGGTAAGATTACAAGCCTGAAAGCATCATTTGTACATAGCTTATGTAAATGGTATACACGTGTTGAAATATATGTAATTTTCTTGCTTAATTATTCTATTTCAGATTATGTAAATCATTTATTTTGGCAAATGGAATGCATCAGCACTGAACTGTGCCATGAAAAAAGGGATAAATGGGCTCCCTTTGGGGTAGGAAGGGAATATGTGGGGATGAACGAAGCAAGTCCTGAAAACAGAAGAGTGAGAAATAAATGAATGTGGTGTTTTCACATACACAATGAGGGTAGGATAATGTGGTTTCAAAAGGCTGCAAAATGATGAGCGTAGAGTCAAGAGGATGCGTTATGGAGAATCATAAAACTGTGGATGTAACTGCTGTGGTGTGGAAGGTGAGAGTAAAGCCACTGAAAGTGTAGAGGCAGAGGGCTAGCCAGTGTGGGAGAGGATGGCATTTCTGCAACTGAGCCATGGAGGAGTGTGAAGGATCATTCCTCACTCTGCGAGCTCCACTCTGGTTACAGGGCAGGAGTGCTCTGTGCTGCTGCTCCAGTATGGGAGTTTTCATTGGGCATAGTTCTGCATAACAGGCCATGCAGAAATAGCCATTTCTTGAACATAAATCAGAATTTCTCAGGAGGTTGGCCTCCACTGAAGTAGTAAGTTACATGCAGCAATTGAGTAGTCCCCAGTTACAGAGTTATTGATGTTATTACAGCATGCTTCTTAGTCAGTTTTAGATCCGTGATGAAGGTTTGTTGTCTTTTCCATCTTGAATTCCTGCTTTAGAAAGCTTAAGCTTTTGTTAACAATGAAATATTGCTGCTGGAGGAAGGTTACTGTCTGTCTCTGAGTCACTTTCATGAAAAGTTTCTTCAGTTTCTCTTCCGGTTTTAAGTTGGTGGGAAGATTATTCTTTTGTGGGTTTTGTTTTTTTTTTCACCATACTGCAGCAGTGAATAGGTCTTTTTACTTAGGAAAGTCATGGAGCCTATCAGAGGTGTTGAGGGAGATGAGTTAAGGGCATACATGAAGATAATTGTCAGGAATCTGGTTCTTATCCTGCACAGCCATGTACTCTTACTATCCCCAAGACATATTATTGATTTTGAATAGCAAGGCTGTTCTCTGGTATTTTTATCCAAGACCTGCGAAGTACTCTGCCGTTTGTATGACTTGGCTCTGTCACTTCACCTCAGTGGAAAACCATTTCACCATTGATGAGGTATGGTGTGATTGCCAAAACCTGCTCTTGTACCTATGGGACTTCTTCCGTTGTCCTAGCTTGCACGTGGGATGGAAGAAGAACAGGAGAGAACAAGCAGTATGGTAGAGTCATGCATTGGAAGGAGGCTGAGGGCAACCATCTGTTCATCAGTTAAACACACTTTTTCTAGTTTTTCAGCAGGAGGGCGTTCACTACTTATGTTCTACTGATATCTGGAGTTCTGTCATTCTGAGGGGAAGGAGAAGGTGCCAGTCTTAGGTTGTTGAGGCTTTTTGTGCATTTTTATTGGGTTGGACAGATTGCTTATGTTTTGCTGTGGTATGACATTTTAATAGTGATTTCTTTTTAGCGTCCATTGCAAATCATATGAACACTAAAGCTGATATCAGTAATGACATAGGGCACAGTATCTTATATAAAATACCACCTCACAGAAGAACTCAAATGTTTGCATTAGTAACCATTTGTTTTCCATATACAATGCAAACTAATGACCTTTATGGTGTAAACCATAAACTATTTGGAACCTGGTGGCCTGATAAAGAAGCAGACACTCCTGCTGCCTTTCTGTGCAGTGTGGTCCCAGTTAATTGTTCCTACAAGCTTGGGCAGAAGTGTCCTGCTCCACAGGAGGGGCTGTAAGGAGGGTATGCTTCCAGGGGATTTTGGAGCCTGGTAACTGACTCCTTGTTTTCTGAGAGTTGAAAGAGGATAACTTTCCAAACAGGTGTAGGTAGGAGCTGGAGACTGTCCTTTTTCAGAGGTAAGGTAGGAGCTAGATATCTCCCTTTCTCGCTTGGTGACAGGAGGACCTACGCTGTCTAGAAACTGTTTTACGGTCTACTGAAACGAATTTTTTTTCCATGGACTTTATCCCAGTACCTGATCCCATCACACATGCAGTAGGTGGGAGTTTTGTGTTGTCTACTGGGAGCTCTGAGTTAGGTTTGAATGTCCTCTAGAATTACAAAGGGAAAATTAAAAGCCTCGACACTACATTCCTTTAAAAATGGTTTCAACTGGTCTACAGCTACAGTGTATCAAGACAAGAGGCAACTGTAATATAAAGAAAAATACCATTGTTTGGACATAGAGGTTAATTTATTTTGGCTAATACTTAAAATGAAAAGTGAGAAAGCCAGATCGGGAGAAGGTGAAGTTAAAGGATTCTTCGCATATGGTTCCTTGGAAAATATGAGATTCTCAGAAGGTTAAACAGAGCTGTTGTCTGTGGCATATTTGAGTAACGCTTCAAATAGTCAAGAGGTGACACATTTCAGTAAAGGCAGTGACTCACTAAAATTCATGGTGGTTTTGGTCTTGTTTTAGTGCATTGTAACATATGAACTAAAATAAATGTTTACATAACTATTATTTAACAGGAGAATGAAGGAAGACAACTATTTGCTTCCAACTCTTAGCATTGTTTTATAGATTAGAAGTACCAGTGGTTTCTTGTGAATTATTTTATGCAGTTCAATATGCAGGTGGTTTTTTTTCCTAAGAAATTAGAAAAGGCAAAGGTTCAACAGAAATTTAGGTTTCTTTCCAAGTGCTGTACGCATAGAATAAAAAATGTGGAAAGTCCATGCAGGGGACAGTTTACACTGTAAATGCATAAGGGGTCCTGGGGCACTAGTGGTGTAAGCAACTGTTTTGATATAACCTAGGGAGTTTGTTTTAAAGCTAGTAGTGATTATGCTGTGTTAGTGATAGCCTGAGGACATAGAAGGGTAAAGTCTGTAGGAGGAGGGAATTTTTTTAATTAGACTGACTGGCGTAGTGGGAAGAGCTTTGGGGCCTGTAGGCCCTTTGCTGTTTCTGAAGTGGAAGCAACAGACTGAAAAGCAGCTGGAAAGCATTTGCCCCCGGCTTGTTGGTTGTGTGTGTGTCAGTCAGACCACCAAAGGGAAGTTAGTGGTACCTGAGAGGCAGAGAGGTGGCAAGGTGGTGTTTTCTTGGGGAGAGACAGAGAGGTGACTTGTAGCTTGTGCCGCTTGGAGAGGTTTGTTCAAAGGGAGGGAGATGGTAGTACAAAACTGATATCTTACTAAGACTAATTCTTTGATATCTGGTGGAATTACGGATTTTGGTTTCTAGGCTGCCCCTAGATGTTCTGCACCTTGAGGGCCTTCAGGTCTCTTGATGGCCAGGACTGCAAGGTCGGACATTTTGTATTGTTGGGCATTTGATTTTGTAAGAAATGCCTCCAGTTTGTTTTGAAGGTGAAATTGAAACTGAGCTGAAATCTCCTGAGTTCTTGCCCATTTATATAACTATTCTTTCTACCAGGTGAAGGTTAGGAACAGTTCAAATGTCAGTCCTAGCCAACTATAAGAAACTAATAATGCGCAGCTCAAGAAAGCAGAGTATTTTGCTCAGCTAGTGTAAAGAAAGCTTGACATTTTGGTAAGGAAGCTCAGCCAGCCCTAAATAAAGAACACGATTCCTATCTGTAATACCAGGTGCCCAAATAAAAATAGAAAAGCTTCATCAACTTTATTTTGAACTCTGTAAGCTACTGTAAGGTGTGTCCTGCTAAAATTTCTAATAATCCAAACCAGTGCTTGCTCAGAGACTAATTGAGTTCATATTGGGGTAGAATTAATACGTAGTTTTAAAGTAAATTTTCCCAGTGTAGTTTATATAAAATCTGAGTAAACAGTTAACGATGCATAATCTTTTCAGTTTTGAAATGGTAAGAAACAGTTCAGAACTGGATGGAAAAAATAATTTCATTATGATCAAATCACCTGCATGCACTTTGTGTCTCATGCCTATCATTTCTTGCCCTTCTTTTATGACCCTCATTTAGGATATAAGGAAGAAGAATTCAGCTGGCCCTCATACCTGAAGGCATGCAAAGCTCAAGCTGCACCGAAATCACTGTTTGAAAACCAGAATGCAGTAAGTATTCACTTGTTACTAATGGTGTGGAAAGTTGCTAGTATGCTCACATGAGTGGTAGAGACTCACAGCATATTTCAGTGATGACAGACTTGAGACCTGAAATTTAAGATAAAAATGTTTACAACAAATTCAGTAACAATCTCCACTTCAGTTCACCTTTGCAATTCTGATCCATTAAGTTTTTACTAACCTATTTAAACATCTGATCTGGCATATTCAGAAATGGTGTACTAAATGAAATTTAAGACTTGTTATTAGTACTGTGTCTCGCACCATAATGTTTTGGAACAAGCATGGTCTTTCAGAGAGAGTGTCTAAGACAGAGTTAAAACCAACACATTTAATTTTAGTAGCATTTTTAGGGCTTTTTTATTTCATAAACCACGAGTCTCTATATTTGAGCATCTCTCCTGTCAACTAATTAGGCTGCTGCCACTCTGTTGGGGCAGCTAATTGGGAAACTTAGAAATGACATGAATATATTGATTGTGGACACTGGGGAGATTTCTGGATTTATAGTATTTATCTTCAATTAAATGTCTTTCTCTATGTAGACAGTGATTCCATCGGGATTTCGAGTGGGGATGAAGCTGGAAGCTGTAGACAAGAAGAATCCGACTTTCATTTGTGTTGCTACGGTAACAGACATGGTGGACAATCGTTTTCTGGTTCATTTTGACAACTGGGATGAGAGTTACGACTACTGGTATGATGTTTTTGTTTTGTATCCTAGTGAGACGTATCAGAAATGCGGTAGCTTTAAGCACTGTTTCTGTGATAGTTTCCAGACTGTCAATACAGTTACTGTACCAACTTTTGCTAGACTTAAAATCATGGCCACCAAAGTGTGTCTCAGTGGCATACTGGAGGAATCCAGTTTCCCATGTCAGCTTGTATGTAAAAAATGTCCAGAGATTGTGCTAGATGAGTGTTCATATGTGCTGCTACATCTGGAGTTGTGGACTGATTTCTCACTTCAGTTGCATAGTATCTCTGAGATTGATATCTTTGGTGAAGAATATGCACCATGACAGTGTGACTGATTGTACTTGCAGTTAGGTTTACATATAGTTGTAAATTAAGAGAAAGGCTGCCTTTTTTCATAAGGTTCTTGATCCACTTCCGTTGTTCAAACCAAACCGTAGCCATCTTCTGTAAGGCATCGGGATCATGGCCCAGAGGAATGCGTTCTACATTCCTCTGAAAATTGGGATCCTGCTATCCTAACCTGTGTTGGAGATGACCTTTCTGCATGTTGTATGATAGAGGGGCTTNAAGTCAGCAGATGGAGCAGGACATGCTGTGAGCATAAAGATAGTGAAGGAAATTCAGGCTTTCATTGTCACAGTGCAGGTTTGTATTTGCGCTTGCATCTTCTTTTGGCAGATCATTTAGAGCAAAATAATATACCTTACATTCTTTGAAGACTAAGTTATTGCAGAACAGGTAGAGCACTGTAAGCCTACGTCTTGGGTTTGGCAGTGGCAACTTAATTGTATGGCTGAGGCTGTAAGAATAAATGAAGAAAGTTTTCTTCATCTGTATTTGTTGGCTGCTTAGGCACTGCGTCAGTGAGAATGACATGAAACTATCATGTAACTTCAAAACTTTGTGAGTCCATCTCCTGAAATAATAATTGTACATGACAAATAAGCTGTAGGAGAAATAAATTATTGAAGCAGTGGTCAACAGGCATTTCAGTGAAGTCAAGAACTGAATATCAAGACAGTAAGTCATACGAGTCAAAGACCAGAAAGAGTAGTGATTATTTCCATGAAGAAGTAACATAGAACATACATTTCTTTTACAAAGCAGCAGGAAACTGGGGCTGGGAAAAGATATTCTGAATTCCCTGGTATTTAAATGCTCACTAATAACAGTTAAGCTATTAATTAATAATGAGAACAGCAGTTAGGCAAGGCATTTAGGGCAAATGCAATGCAATATAACCTGTGGTTTGTTCAGAGGTAGCATAGGTATCTCTCTAAAACATTGCACTGTGTATAGTAGCCATACACTGAATTTCAGGCTTGTTAATATTCCCATGTCAACAGGAATTTTGTCCACCAATCTTCTCAGAAGAGGGAAAAGCAATTTTTGAGTACATAACCAGGCTTTATAGTATAGTATAGTATTCTGAAGTGAGTTTTCTGAATTTCGTATGTAGAATGCATGAAATAATACCTTCTTAAACGATGAGGAAAGGTTGAAGTGGAAAATGTATAGGTGTTTGTGAAATCACTGGAGCTGTGTTTATACTGAAGCCAAGCTGAAGATTTGTTCTTTTGGTGAAATCGTAAAGTACCTTTCTGGAAGGAGCAAGAAGATGCTGCTGGAAATTCTGTGCATGGAAATTAAATTCTGAGTGGCATGGCCTACCTCTGCATTGCTGCGACTGAGAATGGGAGTGAATAGAGGAGGAAGGGAAGAAAATGGGAGAAAAGAACATCAAATGAAAATAGCAGTGGAATGTCTGACCAAAATAGAGCCTCAAAATGCACCCTGAATGCATCCCACTTCCATTTTTAGTTGTAGATACCAGGTTTGTAGGGGCCTTAAAATATCTTAGGTGCGTAAGTTTGTGTCTAACAACTGGTGTCTGTAACTAAAAATGAAAAGTTCTGTTGAGATTACCCAGAGCAGAGCCTGATAGTTCCCCTGCACCTGCATATAAATTTCAATCTCAGAATTGTAATGAAGGAGAAATTATGTATTTGGTGTATGTAGTTGTTTATTTTCAAACAAGTATGTTTTTTTCTGTATACCTATTGTGATTTAGTTAGTTTGAGTAGATTGAACTTTTTCATTGAGGTTAAAAATTCTTTCCTCTTCTTGGATACCTAGAAGACAGTTGACTGATTTTACTGGACTTCAGACAACAGAAATCTGTTTCCATTGCCTAAGCTTTTTTAGGCTTCAGGCTTTCAGCCTGAAGATACTCTTCCTGACTTTTCACTAAGTATTAGAAAATACGTTAATGGTTGAAAATAAGTATCTTGGCTTCGTTACTACAGCTCTGTAATGCATGGTGGTGGTACTTTCAGTGTATTGTAAATCCCATTAAATTGTCCTTTGGCAGTGGCTTTTAGAGGGAAGAAAAGTGAAGAAAATTGACAAATTTAAGACTTTCCTTCAGGAAGGATAATTTTTACCTATACTACACAAGCCATCAGGTCCTTTCCATCTGTCCCACCTTTTTTGATGAAACAAATAATACTCTTTTGAGACCCAAAGACCCAAATTCCCTCTGAGTGGAATTTCCAAATGTTCTTAATGTTGACTGAATCTGGAAGTAGCATTTGGGAATCTTTGGGTATGTCTGAACTATGAATTATCTACAGGTCCACGCTGGCTTTCACTTCTCCATTCTCTCGCATCTGTTCTGCTTACATACAGATTTATGTTTTTACGTTGCCTCAGCTTCCTAATTTTTTGTGATGAAACCCAAACACGGCCAGAGCTTGCACAGGGGGTGAAGCTGTACTAGCTTGTTGCTGCTTGCCCACAGGAGAGATGGAGCAATGGCAGTGCTGGACGTGCTGCAGCCCAAACTCACTGGGTCAGAGGGCTCCGGCTGCCCTCATCCACAGCTTGGTCTGAACTTCCCCTGCAGAGGAGTCCCATGCTTCGCTGACCTGTCCGTCTTACATTGAAAAAATGATTCTAAAGCACATCATGAAGACAAATCAACTTTTGATTTTTCTGAAGCATTTTCTGATGTGTGTGAGTTTTGGAACAGACTGGCTTTTGGTGTGAGACTGAAAAAGAGGACAGTTAATGTTTCCACCAGCACCTGCTACTTTGCTAACAGCCAAGTCCTTAAAAGTTGTGCTCTGCTTGTTTCATTTTCGAGATAATTAACTTTGCTCCGCTCTCTCTTTGATAGAAACAATCTTTTTGAAGGGGTTATATTATGCCAAAAAGAAGATAAAACAATCTTAAAGAGGAGTCACAGTGCATGCTTTTAACTATTCAGATGGATAATGGACCAGTACCTGACCCTAGAGCTCTGAAATGTCATGCAAATCACCATGCAGCTGTTTTACCAGACTTTAAATAGAAAATATGGTAATGTGGCTTTTTATACCGCTTCTGGACATGTACCATAACCTCATGGGCCACGTTTTGGTTAAGTCCTGACCTAAAATAATACCAGCTTTACACTTGCCAGTGATGAAGTATTCTCACTTATGCACTAGATGGGGCTGCAGGATGGTTTCTATGTTTTTCTTTCTTTTCTTCTTTTTTCATGCACAGTTAGATGACTGACATCTCACAATCAAGGAGTTGTATAAGTAGCATTCTTGAGGGCATATTATTATATGCAGGTGTAACGTGTATATGAGTGGGTTTTTTATAGATAACATTTTTATTACAGATTGTATGTACATTTAATATAGTAAAAATCAAAATACGAAAAGGTTTGTCTTCCCAAAAGGGAAAATCAGAAATCATTTCAAAACAGAAAATGAGTATAACACATACAGCTTATTTTAAAGAAAATGCCAATGACTCAATAAAAACTCTGTCCAAATCTTCAGGTGGAAACCCAATGGGGAAATATTTTTCTAAAAGAATTTAATATTCATTTTTTTTTAACAGCAAGGATTATCGTCCAACTCTCTTGATCTGAATTTAATGAGCTGTATATATGAAACAGATTTTTGGGAAAAATTAACAGGACAGCTGAAAGTGACCGATCGAAAAATACTAAGTCTTCTTCCATATCTGAGTCTCCTGTTGGGGCATGCTCTTCTGCCCTGAGTTAAGTCTTGTTGGACTGCAAAACATGTTCCTTTCATGCATAGTGATGCATCCTCAGGGGGCTCATGTTGTCAGCTGCCCTCGGCTTTCCTTATTGCAGAAGTTCTTCCTGGCCTTTTACATCACATACCCTGCTTTGATGTCTTTTCTGAGATGTAGTTAAGCTGTCCATAACTCAGTGGAGCTGCTGCTTGTTCTGTCCCTCTGTGTGGGTCTCTTACAGGTGTGCTCTGCTGCTTTTGGCTCCGCTTTGGCTTCCTAGGTTAGCCTCAGTTTCCAGTATGGATAATAGATGTCTTTTTCTCTCTGCATGTTCTCACATGACAGAAAGAATGGATCACAAGTGGCGTGAATTGTGTGGACACCATAATCTTGCTTTATTAATTGAGTGTGCGTGTGTCACCACTCCACTGCTTGGTGGAACGTGGTGGTGCTCCGCTGCAGTCCAGGGGTAGGTAGGTTTGGAAGTGCAAAATTCTTCAGCTCCTGCTAGTGGTGGTAACCTTTTTTGGCCTAGCAGTCATCCTCACAATTCATGGATCATTGTGTTTTATGAAGCGTGTGAGTGGGGTGATCTGCCTTCTGTTTTGGAACAAAGGAGATAAAAAGCTGTGGGACATGGCAAATTGATTGTGAAAAGTCAGAGTAGCCTTTAGCATTCCAGCTGACAAGTCTTGGGCTTAGTCTGATAGACTATTGTTTTTCCTCCAAACTAGATAATGTGTCCATGAAATAACACACATTAAGGCATAATAGTTTTACTTTAAATTGTGTGTGACTTTTACTGCTATCTACTTTTTATTGTTAAATGGACTGTTAGAAGCTAAAAGGCTGTGTGAAATCAGTAGGTAAAGATGGACTATATGACTTGGTTTTGCTGGGACAGGGATGGTGTTTTTCCTGAGGCCACCATGGTTACAGAAGTTTCTTATAGGCTCATCTGTAATGACTGGGTTTTTCTTCTAAAACAAATCAAAATATTGTGGATATTTTGTAGTGCTATTTTGCAGTGCTGTGGTGCGTAGCACTTGTTGCTACATGTTCGATGTTTGCTCCCATTGCTGTAATGTCAGAGCATCTTCCAGGAGTGCATCTTTCATTGTGATGCACCTTGGTCACTTGCTTCTTCTTGAATCTTCACGGCAAGAAGTGTGTGCAGTGGCATTTACTTTTCAGAATTTTATGAAAATGTCTGTTCAAACTAAGCTTGAAAAAGCAAAACAGAACAAATGCATTTAAAAGGTTTGTCCTGATAAGTGTTTTTACATGTCTTCCTCATTATTTTAAGTATAATACTGATAATACCATAGTGACTCATGAGCATGGGTATTGTTCCCAAATTTAACTCAGGAGACTTTTGAAAATAATTTGTGGACTTTACTCCAAAACATTTCATGAAGTAAGGGGATAAGTCCTTCCAGTGTGGAAGGATACCTCATCCATGTAAAATTCTTCCATGTAAAACTCTCACTTGAGAGGGATAGAAGAGAGATGTGCTGCCCTCCTTGCTTGTTAGCTTCTCTTCGTGGTTACTGTAAGGAGAAGGGAAGAGGACAGAGGGAGCATGAAACATTCACCTTTTCTCCAGTGTGTTTGGGGCAAAGCATTTCTAGGAGTCAGGTACTGAGTTTTAGCAGTGCAAAATTATCACAAAAGTCCTTTTGCTTCCTTTTATTAGTGGCAACTTCAGTGACTTAGAGAGTACCTGGTGTGATACTAAAAATACTAAATATATACAGTATGGCATCATATATTGTAGTAGGACAAAAGGCTGGTATTCTTAAAGTGAGTCGAACCCTTGGCTATTGTCAGAGCCATTGCAGTGTCTATCAAAGGTAGGTTTTATCTGCTAGAAATTGATCTGTTTGGCATCATTACAAAGAAATACTAGCAGAGTAGTAGGTTGGCCACTATTTTTCATCATTAGCGTTTGACTCTTTTTAGGTAGAAGGCTAGAGGAGCACTTCTTGTGAGGCAGTGCTTCTGAGACACCCAACCTGCATTTCTGTTGTTGAAGTACATCCATACTGAATGTTAGATGTTACGTAAAATTACTTTTCAGATTTAAAAAAAATAAATAGTGTTATTCTGCGTATTCTAAATGTGATGTGCTCCTTTATTTTTCTTTTATGCAGCACAGGTTCAAAACTGCAATGTGATAGTAGCCCAGGGTTCAGTTTACTGTCTTTTCTGTGCTGTGTTGACTTTTGCAATCCTTAAAATGTGTTTGTATTGAAGGTTTTCATACCTCGCATCTTGATCTGAACCTTAAGGCATTAGGGTGCCTACTAATTTGCCTTCAGCTTCTTTTTCCGTCATGTACAGTTCATTGCACCCTCTTAGGTATTACAGATTATCAGCGTGATATTTTTAAAATAATACAAATTAGTACTGCTAATTAAGGGAACTTAATTAATATGAACTTCTAGCATGCTAATACTTTCTGGGTAGATACAGTTAATGATTATTTTATAACAGTCAGGGAGAGCAGATGCACTGTCGAGGTATTTTGCATTAGTAACTCTTGGGCTGAGGGGACAGAGGGAGAATGCTCTTCAGCCTTGTGGTTGAGACATTGATTTCAGAGAGGGATTAAATAGAAACTGGATCAAAATGAGTGTTTTGGTGTTTTATGCAATGATTATTGTATATGAAGTACATGTCTTCATGCATGGATGCTCTCTGCTTGTCTTCTTTTCTCATTAAATACTTGAGGAGTGTTTGGAAAGCAGCATTCCTTCAGCAGGAAGGAGAGAGGGTGTTTCTATCTAGACTACTGCTTGGCTACTTAAGCTTGGTTTCTTGATCCCTCCCTGGGGAATGGGGAATGAAGGCTTTAGCTACTTCAGCTTACTCAGGCTGCAGTTTTTTTGGCCTTGGTAGGTCCTTGGAGTGAGTAAGGCACTGGATTGGTGGCCACTGAGCTGGAAACGCTGATGGGATTCCACAGAAGAGAGAGGGCATGTAGCTGGGAATATTTAATGTCAGCTACTGAAGCACTTTTAGGGTTACGAAATAGTGGAAGAGAGAGCTAGTGCAGTATAATATTGGATTCATCTAACTGAAGAAGAAATTAGGTGGGACAGCCTGCTAAGAGAAGCGAGGCACAGATCTACATGGCAATTAGATGGTTATATGTGAGTTTCCAGTTAGAGGCAAACAGTATGTTCGCATGGCATAGTGCAGTGCCATGCAGAGTAATGCTAGCTTTTTATGTCAGCGTGATGTTCCTTAGTCGCTCTGACTACATAAGTACTATCTACTTCTTTAAAAAGCCCCGTTAATTGTTCAACTAACTAAAAAACAATCATTAAGTATCGATGCAGGCATAGGGATGGTGCACGTTTCACAGCAGTCTCATGGCTTTTTACTTTTCCTGTAGATCAGCCTTACTTTTTGCCTTTCCTAATAATATTGAGTAATAGTATAATAATTGCAGTGTATACATTATGTATTCTATATGATATGTTATATTGTACGTAATGTATTATGTTATGAAATAATACAATATGTAACAAAATTACATAGCTCTATATATAATTTAATAATACTGAACATTTAAACAGTTTTTCTCTCATCTGCTTTTATATCAATTACATTTTTGCAGTGTGTGTGATTTTTTTGATTTATTTTTTTTTATTGCTAAGAGAACTTTGTAGCCAGCACCCACTGCCGCTTTCTTCTAAGCACGATGTAACAGTGAACAGTGAGAGCGATCTCTCCTTGCTTCAGGCAGATGCCAGCACATGTCAAGTGTAGCTCACCCTGCCTCTGTTAGTCTTCTGTGGTTCTTGTGGCACGCCACAGGCAACAGCACTAGTGCAAAATGTGATGCACATGACAGAAAATATGGGAAGTTGTTAGTCCCTTGAGTAAGAGAGTTTGATCCAGCTCTTTTTAGAGCAATTTGCAGTCTTGGATCACTGATTAGTTGTGGATTCTTTCAGGCAGTTTGGGGCCTTAAATGCTATTTTATTCTTTTTTTGCTGACATTTTTTCTTAGACTTACTTTGCTTATTTGCTACTGGGTTGTAATAACGTGTTTATAGCTCCATTCAAACCACTCAGGATCTGTTTTTGAATTTTTACTTGTTATTGACAGCACATTGCAGTAATGCATGATTTTCTAATCTGCCTCCAGGTGCAACTTGGATCATTTATCAAGATCTTTAACCTTTGGTTTAAAGTTTTGGTCTTGGCGTTGCAAAACCCCATCTGTCTTTGGGATTACTGTGTTCTTGCAACCAGCCAACATGTTTCTACTGAGTCTCTACATGTGAATTTTTCAGGTCCAGCATTATAGCTTCTCAATGGAGTTCCACCACTTGACTTAACGGACTTGATTTTTTGATCTTCCAGTGAAATTGTAAATAAAGCCTTATGCTTTTTTATGTGGTAACAAGTCTGTTAAATGTGTTCATATCTTCAGGTTATGTTTGCAGTTTAAGTGTAAGTTGAAGGTATCATAGGTTATTTGGAATTTGTTAAATCTTTTTTGTATGTCTTGTTTTCTAAGCATAATAGGATGTCTGATGAACTGTATTATCAGTCCCCTTTTTTCTCCCCCTCCTCCAGGTGTGAGGCAGCTAGCCCACATATTCATCCTGTAGGATGGTGTAAAGAACATAAAAGAACTCTTATCACCCCACCAGGTTTGTATCTTATTACACATCTGAAAGATTTAAGGAGGCTGTAGTCAGCTAGCAGCATTAGATCTTACAATAAGCTTATTGTTACCTCTCCTGAATTTTTCTTTCTGTAATTAAGAATTGGTATTTGGGGAGTTCTAAATTTTTTTACAGGACACGGTATATTGAAAGTAGAAATACAGTAGACTTGCACCCATCTGCTGCTTTAGTAAAGAGAGATCTGTCCATGAAAGATACCCCTTGGAATCTGAACAAGTTTGTATTTTTGGCTGAATGTATTCACTTAGAAAACTCACATTGTGAAAATGCTGATAAAACAAATTCCAGGTATGTGAGATTGCTGCATAAGAAAAACATCTTCATGTGAACTATATATGCAAGATAATGGATTGATGAGAAGATTGCTATGTGATCAAGCAATCAAACTTCTGAGTGCTCTTTAGAAGGGAGGAAAACACAACAAAGGAGACAATACAGAAGAATGAAAGGGTATTCATTAGTACAAAATATAAGACTACCACTGTTTTTCAGGACTGTTGTGTATAGCTGGATGATCTAAATGCCCTGTTGCAGAAACTGCCATCTGTGGTCTGAGAACGTGGAAAATTTTAATTGGTTAAAACAACTTTGACAGAAATTCTAATAGCCAGCAATCTTGAAAAGTCGTAAGCAATCTGTCAGGAGGTTAATTACAGGCTATTATTTCAGTGAAATCCCTTTTAAAACAAATCAGAATTGGTTTTGTTCTGTTCTAGATTATGAATCATAATGTTTAAACTTCAAGTTAAACTTCTAGTGCAGATTAAAGGCGAAGGACAGGCACTGCTTTTTCTTTAAGAGCAAAGCTCTCTTTGTGTTTCTTGCATAAAGTGTTTGTAAACGTGACACTTTCTGAGAAAGGCAACATCTTCTTTGATGATGTCTGTAAATTATTCTTATAGTAAATGTCTATGTTATTTTTTTAGAAATGTAGTTAAAACCAATTCACCAAAAGAATAGCAAGTAGTCAGGTGTGCTCTACTACAGTACAAAGCTATCACTGATTAGATTGTGTTAGCCAGTAAATTACTGTTTATAAAATACAGGATTTGGCTTATAATACTTGAATGAATTTCTTGAATTAAGTGGACAGATTTTTCCAGTCCACATTATTTATATTCTCATACCCAAAGCAATTGTGACTTTTTCTGTTAGTTACTCAATATTGCGTATGAGAAGGTGGTTGAGTTTTTTAACCTACATGGTGGATGTGTCAAAGACAATTGAGAATAGCCTTTCTTGTAATTATTTTATAAATCTGACGCATAAACCAGAACAGTATTGTAAAGTGTTAGGCATTCTGAAAATTAGACATCAGTTTTATTTTGTGCACTGCAATGTTTAATTTTTGCTCATATTTCTTCTGTGCCAGATTATCCACACGCTAAGCATTTTTCTTGGGAGAAGTATTTGGAAGAAACCAGTTCATTACCTGCACCTGCAAGGGCTTTTAAAGTGGTGAGAAAATGCTTGTATTTTTTTCATGCTTTTAAGTGCATATAATTAATTGGTTTAAGAAGAGAATACATATATGGTGTTCCTATGTTTCCAAATGTATCCAGTTAATTAGTTGCATAATAGGTGGTTTATTTTTGTGCAAGCTAGGAGTTCACTGTTAGAAATCAGATAATAATTATTATAAATCACTATTACTTTATTATTTTAATCGTTATAAATGGGATTAAATGCTACAAAATATTACTGATGAATGTAATTTGCCATGAGAAATTACTCCTTAGTTATTAGAAATAATGAGATAGCTACTGAGTCATCATAACATATTTTGAACATATGTATTTCTATCCATGCATTTTAAATGGTGCAATAAATACAGTGAGAACGTAAAAACAGTTGTAGGAGGTCAGCCTGGTTGCCCATCGAGTCCAGTGTCTCTGGCAGTAGCCAAAAGAGAGTTTGTATTTAATATTATTAAATGTAATAATTTTATAAATTAATTATTAAAGTAGACTTTTTCTTCTGCGAGCTTTTGACTAGGGCACATGGGCAGCATCCACAGGCAGCTCCCCAGCTTAACTATGGTGTTTGAGGGCAACGTCCTTTTCTTTTAGCATTGTACTTGCTATTTTCTTTCAGTGACACCCACCTTTCTTGAGCTGTTAGGATTTTAGTGAGGAAAGTGGACTGGTCAGTAATGCAGAAAGTGTCCCTGTCAGGAGGCAGCATCAGATGGCTGGTAGCTCCCAGCCCCTTGTCTCACAGCACGCAGAAGCTGGTTTGCCTCAGCTTTTCAGATTAGGGTCACTAATTCTGAATAACGCTTTGCTAAGAGCTGGATTAACGAAAGCAGAAATGTGGTGCTTATAGCAGTTCCTGGGGTCAGTAGATCACCAGAGTTTATTACTCCCCTGCAGTTTATCACCCCAAAACGCATTTTGTTTAATAACGTGTCTCAATCTTACGTTCTCAGCAAGAATACTCGGAGCAAGGGTTAGGAAGGTATTTGGTTATATCTGAGAGGTATAGTCCTTGGTGAAACAGTGAAGGGCTGTGATGTTGACTACATCAAGCTAAACGCAAACTTTTTCTCTCAGAGCATCCATGATTTAATTTCTCCCCCTGGGATTCAGGGAACAGCCACCCCGTAGGGTGGCCCTGCCCCACCAGTGGCCCGCAGGGTCCATCTGGCTGTGTCTGCACCAGGAAACTGGACAGGGCCTGCCATAAGCGTGCAGGCATTGACAGCATTAAACGGGGAGAGCGCTAGCTGGCATGGCGCAACACTGTTCCAGAAACCATACTAGTAGAGAGCAGCTGGGGATGGTATAGGTTCCAAAAGGTAGCTTAGACAAGTCCATCTGGCTTTGAGGATGGAGGGGAAAGGAGAGCTTGACTGCATGGGGGTCAGCTGTGCTCTGCCTTTTGATTTCACAGAGAAAATCACCTCCCTGCTTTCTGTAGTAATCTAATGGTAACCATATTAATGCTAATTGTGATAAACAATAAGAAAGCAGATGTAATGGGAATAAAATGCTGATTGTGTTGGAGTTTGGGTGCAGTCTTCCCGAGACAGTCACAGTATTTTATATGGTATTATGGGAGAAAATAGAGTTCTTAAGGTGCAGCTGAGGGAAAAGCAGCTGGAAAGTCTTAGAGAGACAGATATGTTATTTTCCTAGAAATCTAAAATAAAACCCATAACGTGTCTTGTGCATATGTTCCTTTAAAATGGAAATACAATTTTTGCTTTAGATTTCATAGCTGTAGATGGCAAAGATAAAATCTGATACTCTAACAAACACACCTTTTTTGCCAAAATAGTATTACAAAACAGGTATTTGGTCCTGTTTGTTCTGAGTGAGTATTTACTGTTACATTGTGGATTAGTTATGTTTTCAGTCGGAGACTGAAAAAAGAGTGTTTGATCCACAAAGTGAAAATACATACTAAGAAACAAATATTTTTCCTATAGACAATTTCATAGACATTCCAGGCTGCTGGTATGTAATACTTCATTCAGTAGCAAATTGAAACAGTTGGCCAAAATCTCTGGGCAAACTTTTCTAGAAAATTTAGGAAAAAAACCCAACTGATGTAAAATAAAGGTCCCTACTTACGTGCTTGTAAGGCTTGAGTGGAGAACCTGCAATCCCACTGTAGTTACTTTATTTCTCTAGTTTAATAACACTGGTTTGAATGATCTTTTTATGCTTGGATTTGTTGGGAGGGAGGGCAGATTTGAGAAAATGAAGGCAGAAAGTTTGGTATGGATTTTATATACTTTACAATTGTGTGAGAATTTTGAGGTTTTCTTCTGTTTCACATAATACTGTTCTTCCTTTCTAGAAACCTTCTCATGGCTTTCAGAAAAACATGAAACTTGAAGTAGTTGACAAGAGGAATCCAGTATTTATCAGAGTAGCAACTATTGTAGATACTGATGATTATAGAATAAAAGTAAGTTTCTCTGTCTTACTGTACTATCCTGCTTGAGTGACTGATGAGTATCTTTTAAAACCAAAACCCTATAGTTGTAAAATTAAGCACAGGAAGAAATGAGTCACATTGCTATGTCCTGCTAAGCTTTTGCTCATCATTTTCACTGGTTAATATGAGTATAATTCCTTTGGAATGGGTTGTTCTATTTCCTCTTAGTTACATTTGCTGATGTAGGTAATTAGAGAGCAGAGTTGAATATGTTCAAAAATTGCTTTGGGAATAGTTGATATAAAACAGTTGTTTATTTGTCAAGAAATGTGATGATTTAATATCAAGTGTCGAAGGGCTGCTGTGATATTTGTATTAGGGCCCATAAAATATTTGGCCCACGTTAATTGAATCTGTCTCTATAAACTTCCAGGGAGAGGAGAGAGATATAAAAAAAGGACTCTGATCTCTTGTGCCTTGTCAGTGACTTGTGCAATTCTGAAGTTTAATTATGGACTTTAGATTGGATTAATCTCAAATAATTTATTTTTAAGAAATGACGGGTTTCCAGAAGTTGTATAATTGAATTACTTTTCTTTTATTGTACAAAACCTGTTTACTCTCTGAAGACCTTAACTGTTAGAAGGGCTAGCATGTTCCAGATATCTGGTTAGATGGATATGAAGCATATTTGTGTTTGCAGTTTGTACAGATTTATTAGGCGTACATGGTATTTCTAGCAGGAAATGCAGCTGACATTTCATTTTGAATCTGAATTAACTGGTGATAGGGAGTCATCAGAACTAATATCTTCACACCTACGCATTTTCTATCTAGACTTTAAGTTGGTCATGCAAAAAACCAAACCAAACAAAAAAAACCACCCTCCCTCTCCAGTCTAATTTATTAAAATTACAGTATTTGTAGCTTCTAGGGTGGTAATTTGACTATGTAACTTACTTATGCTTAATTTAAGTATTAGTATGAGAAGTAAGCTTGCCAGATTTATTCCTGGGATTTGAGTCTGATGAGGCAAGACATAGTAAACAACCAAATGACATCCCTCTCTTTACTTCAGTGAGAGTACGTCTGGGTCCGGAAGCTAACATACATGTATTTTTTTGTGTAAAGTCAACAGTTCTCATAAAATGACTTCTCTAATGGATGTGTAATTTTTAGAGATTACTTAGGGAAACTGATTTTGTAGAGAGTATTTTCTGATCTAAAAGTGGTGTTCTTTTTTATTTTAGGTCCATTTTGATGGCTGGGATAGTATTTATGATTATTGGACTGATGTAGATAGCCCTGATATCCATCCTGCAGGCTGGTGTACAAAAACCGGACACCCTCTTCAGCCCCCGCTTAGTAAGAGAAATCACATTATAATGTAATGATGTTAAAAAGCACGCATGCCATGCTGTCTTTTTCCCTGCCAGTGCCATCCAAGGAAGAGTAGCAACTAGGATATGCAAAATAATGTAAATGTGACATTTAGTGCAAAATCAACAGTCAGTAATTAATCACCTTTTAGTAGATAGCTTTATTGACCCTTACTGTAATAGAAATACAATGTTTCTCTGTGCATGAGAACCACAGTCAAAACCTGAAGTAATGATAAAGATCTGTTGCGTAAAATCCTGTCTGTCTCGAAGCCAGGGATGAAACTGCTGTGGCACTCAGTAGAGATAGGGTGTCACTCTTAAAAATCTTCTGTCTGTGTCCTCTTGAAGGTTAGTGTGCTTTTTTAGCTCAGAGGTCCAGACTGCACTGAGAAGGGACTCCTTTCAAATGCTGTGGCAAATCCTCAAAACCAGCTGACTTCCTTTTCTTCTTCAGCTGAGCAAAGAGGGGTTAATGGTGCCTACATTGAAGATAAATCTAACAGAAGCATGGTACCAGTAATAATACTGTAAATTTACTGGCTTGCCCCCTCTGGGTTTTTTGTTTTACTTGTTGAAGAAGTGGGAGGTCTGCCACAAATGAGACTGAAGGTTGCAGGGAGAAGAGACTTTTGTGGTAAAGATATCCCTGCCTATGCCATTGTGTTTCTGGATAATGGTAGTGAAATCACCTTAGCCAGACTTTGAACAGATGATGTTTAATTGCGTGCTCTTCTCTGGGATTGTTTTATATTGTGAATCTGAGATATAGTTTGCACAAGTTCTGAGTGTTCACAGCTGTAACTGTGATCACAGAGAGCTGTACTTGGAAAATAAGAAATGCTGAGCAATGCCAAGTACTCTGAAAAAAATAAATATAAAATAACTGGGATAAGGCACACACAGATTGTGTGAACGTGTTACCTGAAAATCTCTGTACCTCAATTCAGCGTCTCTAAAATGTCAAGAAGAAATGTTTCCTATCAAGAGCGTGATCAGAGTACATTCATTAGTTTTCTGAGCACTTCAGTGGTACAGTGATGACTGCCTTTTAGGAAGTTAATCATTCTGCCTTCAAAGTAGAGTCTGAATAGAGTGCCGTAAGTGCCAAAGCACAAAGTGAATAATGAGGAGAAGATCAGATGCTGCATATCTGCTTCTTAAACTGAGATGTGCATCCTGTGTACTGAGTGAAGTATCAACCCAGTCAGAAAAAGTAGCCTGTGGCCACATGAATAAAAACTGTATCATATGGCAAAAGGCTGAATAAGGTTGTGACGTCTATATTACCTAAGATTGGGAAAAAAAAAAAAAAGAGATAAAAAGATCTATACTCACACCTAGGTTAAGATTTAAAATACGTACGTTCATTTTGTTGGAGACATGTCAGGGAGAAAATCAGAAGGGCCAAAGCCCAACTAGAACTCAATCTGGCTATTGCTGTAAAAGACAATAAAAAAGGCTTCTCTATATTAATAACAAAAGGAGGACTAGGGAGAATTTTCCTCCTTTATTGGATGCATGGGGGAACACAGTGACTAAGGATGGGGAAAAGGCTGAGATACTTAATGCCTTCTTTGCCTCAGTCTTTAATAGCAGGACTAGTTGCTTGTTGGGTACCCAGCCCCTTGAGCTGGAAGACAGGGATGGGAAATAGAATGAGACCTCCATAATCCAAGAGGAAATGGTCAGTGACCTGCTGCACCACCTAGACATACACAAGTCTACAGGACCAGATGGGTTACACCCAAGAGTGCTGAAGGAGTTGGCGGATGTGCTTACCAGACCACTCTTCATAATTTATCAGAGGTCCTGGCTAACCAGAGAGGTCCCAATGGACTGGAGATCAGCAGATGTGATGCCCATCTACAAGAAGGGCCTGAGGGAGGATCGGGGGAACTACAGACCTGTCATTCTGACCTCAGTGCTGGGGAATCTTATGGAGCAGATCATCTCAAGTGGCATTACATAGTATTTACAGGACAGCCAGGTGATCAGGCCCAGTCAAAACAGATTCATGAAGGGCAGGTCCTGCTTAATGAACCTGATCTCCTTCTATGACAACGTGATCTGCTTGGTAGACGAGGGAAAGGCTGTGGATGTTATTTACCTAGAATTCAGTAAAGCCTTTGATACTGTTCCCTACAGCACTCTCATGAAAAAAACTGGCTACCCAAGGCTTGGACAGGTGTACGCTCTGCTGGATGACTGGGCCCAGAGGTTGGTGTTGAATGGAGTTAAATCCAGTTGGCAGCCAGTCACTAGTGGTGTTCCCCAGGGCTCAGTGTTGGGGCCACTCCTGTTTAGTATCTTTGTTAATGACCTCGACGAGGGGATTGAGAGCACCCTCAGTAAGTTTGCAGACGACACCAAGTTAGGTGGGAGTGTTGATCTGCTTGAGGGTAGGAGGGCTCTTCAGAGGGACCTGGATAGGCTGGATTGATGGGCTGAGGCCAATAGTATGAGCTTCAAGAAGGGCAAGTGCCGGGTCCTGCAGTTGGGCCACAACAACCCATGCAACACTACAGGCTTGGGGAGGAGTGGCTGGAAAGCTGCCTGGCAGAAAAGGGCCTGGGGGTGTTGACTGGCAGCCGTCTAGATATGGTGCTCAAGGACATGGTTTAGAAGTGGGCTCAGTAGAGTTAGGTAACGGTTGAACTTGATGTTCTTAAAGGTCTTTTCCAGCCATAATGATTCTATGAAATAAAATACAGATGCCCATCACATACAAGACACCTCCTCTAGGTGGTGGCACAGCACACGCTGTTCATATCTTTTAGCATGTGACCAGTGGAAGTGACTTTCTGACACTAGTTAACCTACAAAGACGGGCCATGTGACAGGAGGGAAAGTGACTATCCATTAAATAGAAGAAGAATAATTAACTGTGCAAATACTATTCAAATAGGATGATTACTGAATAATATATTAGTGCAACAACATGACTTTGTGTTATTACCATAAAATATGGTATAGGATATAGATTACTGTAAGTGTTAACATTGTTTCCAAGTAAGTTAAAGTTCATCTAGGAGAATTTATTTAAATAAACCTTTTTACATCAGTATCGTTATCTGTAGGGGGAGATGCAAGTTCATGTACTTTTCAAGTAAAACCAGTACTAGAGAGACAGTGCATGTTTGCAGATGTGCAGGAGGTGTTCTCAGTTTCATATACTGGAGTAGGTCTGTCTCTCACTTGCTGTGAAACTCTGGGTTATATACTATGTTTGCTTGCAAGCTGGTTTTGACAGCTACATGCTTTAATGTCTCTGCAGATGCTATTGTTACAGGTGCTGAAAATCAGATAGAGACATATATTCAGATAAGTAAAAAGTAAAAATCTCCTGATGGCTTGTTGTTTTTAGTAGTATTTTCAGCCTTTGTTTTCACGTCTTGTTCACTGGAAAACTTGAGCTGAAAATGGAGAAGGTCAGTACCCGTTACCAACAGATCTCTGTCTTCAAGAACAGCAGGGTAACTCACTTCGTGTGCTCTTGCAAAACAACCAGGTTCCAACTACATGTAGTTAATAGGAGAGAAATTTGAAGTCATACAGTGCCTCCAAGATTTGGATTCTTTATATAGATGTACGTCTTCTGTACAGGTTTTCTCATACAAAACAAAGTTATTTCTCCAGTGGATTAGGTAGTTTGAATCTCCATCATGCTTTTGCAGAATGCATTTTTAAAGTACTTTAAAATTAGGTTCTGTTTACTTATTTCTTCTTTATGTTTACTATGATACTCTGGTATTCCTACATATTTGTAACTTTAAAAAATTAGATACTTTTTTATAATCTCTAATGTAATTTCCCCTGACATGCAGGTCCCTTGGAATTGGTAGAAGCTTTAGAGCATGGAGGGTGTCCCACAGCAGGATGTAAGGGAGTTGGGCACATTAAAAGAGCAAGACATATCGGCCATCATAGGTATGTGCTATGAAATTGTAATTTTATTCTTTCAATTGAGTGATGTATGTACATGGGGTTTTTTAATTGTTGTTCACAAGAAAACAGATCCAAGATGAAAATAAAATATGAAATCTTGTAAACCTAAATATGCAATTATTTCAGTTGCCATGGTGAGCATGCTGAAATAAACATTAGCAATCTGTAACTTCATTTCACCAGGGTGTGCCAAGATAAGATTTTTCTAACATCGTTTTTTGTCACAATTGATAAATTCAGCTACTCTGTATTTTGTTCCAATGAGGATTCCTTGGCTTGATGTTCAGATTTCAAAATGTAACAGACAGATATGTTGAAAGCAATAACTTCTGAACCTTTTGAAATATGAGGCCACTAATTTTATTATGGCTTGGATGGTTTTTGTTCTGCTTGGTTGGTAGGGGTGAGGATTTGCATGTTGTCTTGGAAAAATGCTAAAAGGGAAATTCCGATTTAACATATTCCCAAATGACAGCCTGAACACTTGCTGTTTGTACCTAGCGTTTCTAAAGATGCTTTTGTTGAATGTCTTCTGAAATATAATACAGAAATGTGGACATCCCAGGCTCTCCTGGAGTAGAGTTGACATAGGGAGAGCAGTAGCATGGGAGAATGGATTGGAGGGGCAGAGAGACAATGACAGAATAAATGGGAAACATTTACTAAGTGAAAATTTATTATTTTAAAAATACTTACAGTATGAGGTGAATTCTGAATATTTCAATGAGGGTTATACAGTTCAAGTAACATGTTAAGTTGAGAATTAAGTATCATAAATATCATCCTATTACCTTTTTGCAAATTAGAGCTTCCAGAAGTTTTCTTGGCATTTTTCCATTACACAGTCAGACAATCCTTGAATATCATACCACTTTGTGCTTTCTGCTCTTATATGGTTAGAGGGTTACTCTTTGGTTATTCACCTATTCATGATTTTTAAGTATATTATTAAACTACCATGATCCAAGAGTTAGCTCTGCAATCTTTTCATAGTTTTGGTGAGAGAATTATGTCCTGTTGACTAGAATTATGCTACAAGGTCTTTTGATGGCGTATCAACACTGTTTGAAGTCCTGACTCATCCCTAACAAAGATACCTGCCAGCAAAACTCACTGTGTTGTTACATGTTTAGTGTGCAAAAGTCATCTTTTCCTGCAAGAAGTTTTTTCCTATCTACAGTGGAGGCATTGTGTTTGTGGTGTCAGGAGGCAGAAGAACTCCTGATGCTAGTACAAGTTTTATCTCCAGGAAGGGACGTGGCTAGCTTAGCTCCAGTGACAAAACCTGTTGCAGTATGAACTGTGGTGGTGGTGTCATGACACAGCATGCCTCATTGCTGTCTTTCAGATTATTCTCACCCTGTTCCTTTTGTGCTGTCTGTCCGTGTTCTTTTTCTTTGGTTAATTTTTTTCAGTTTTTCTACCTTCCTTTTTGAGAACCTTTCTTGCACTCAGTCAGCAGGATAACTCCTTAAACAGTCCGATCAGTACTTAAGAGTTTACCATCCTTCAGTTAGCATATGGTAACCTACTGCATTCATGTTCTTGGTCCACTGCAAATATGAAGTAAACTAGATTTGCCTAATAAGCTTCCTGGCTGCTTAGCTGAAACCCATTTTATTTCATATTCCAGTAGACCGAGTCTTGTATGATTTATTAATGTACCTGATCTGTAAGGCAGTAAGTTCCAATTCAGAATATTATCTTCCTTACCATGTGCTGCTTAGTTACTTAGAATCAGGTGAACATACCCATTTTTAGCCCAAGGCAGAAACTTAAAGGAAAAAAAGAAACCAGAAGTGAATGTGTCAGAAAAGTTTTTAATTTATGATCCCTTTAAATAAACACCGGCACTAAAACTTCTAATGTTTCACAGGGAAGGTATGAGTAAGAGCTATATGTCTACTTAGTTCATGTAGCCTTTGCTTTTATAACTAGATTTTCCATGGTATTTAAAGTTGTTATACTTACTCATCCTGAATATTAAGAAAAGAAATAAACTCATGGCAATCTATTGTGTTTTATTTTTCCTACAGTCTTAGCAATCCTATTATTTGCACATTAACTAATAGTTCTGGGGGATAAAAATACAACCAAAGAGATTTTGTTGATCATAAGAGAGGTATTTGCTGTCTCATAGCAAAGAAATTAGCACCGTTAAGTACCTCGCTCTATTGGTTTGCCCTCTGTGTTGATACTGTAGTTTTTTTCTTGAGCATTTCTGAGGAAAATAATGAGATTTGTTGTTTATCTGGAGTCTACAGACTTGAGGGTCCAGGTCACCCCAAAAATTGTAATGTTGTACCATGACTTTTTTTCTGAAGTAACAAAGACATTTTGAAATTGGTATAATTATCCGTGGCAGGTAGCAGTCCCTTGGCTCTTTTATCTTGGCAACCTTGAAATGTATTTAACCATGCTTATCTTTTTTTTTTCATGATGAGGTGCAACGTCTATCTACAGCATAAATGCCTGCGTGCAGAAAAGATGATAATTTAAAATGCTAAGTAGTTCTGAAATAATTTTGAGAGCTTGTTCCTTAGGAACCAGATGAAAGCCTCGGTGATTAATTATGTAGTGGGGTTAAAGCACTTACTTTTTGGAAAAGGTGATGGTAATAAGGACTTGGTATCTATCACCACTGATCTAGGGTTTTGTGCTGCACAGTTGAAACTGAGGCTGATGTGCAGGTTGGTAGCATTATGCAGATCACCTGCATATTTATGATTGTGAATTGTATGCTCTCTGATGTTTAATGCATGCAATAATTTTCAAATCTGTTGTGGTTTGGGCTGGGCTGGCCACTGAAACAAACGACAATCAGCAATGCAAAGCGGTCAGTTGTAACCAGGTCGTTAGTGTTTTGGGTCTACTCTCCATGAGTGAAGATTTTTACCAAAAACTTTACCTGTGTTACACTTAAGTTGAAGTGAACTGAACGTGCTGTGGTGGAGGCTGTGTTGTAAGAGAACCGCAGCGCAGAAACGCAGGAAACCTCATCTCAGCAGGATGTCGCATTGATTCATTCAGTGTTTGCCAAAGTAATTCTCGTCTGATTTTGATGCCAGTCTCAAGTTTAATTTTGTCTTTTATGTAAGGTCATTGGCCCCAGTCAAATGTGTTATAAGCTACTCTTGGGTCAGGTTTGGACTGTTAAAGCAGCTTTCTCCTAAAAAAGAATTCTTTGATGATAAATATATGTTGTAAATTGTGAAAGAGAACATTTGTATCACTTGTTTCTGGACTAGTTAAAAATGTTTTCGTAAAGTCAACTGAAGTAAAGACATCACTTAAGAAAAAAATAATATATCCCCCATATGTTGTCAGGACCTTTTTGCTAGATGTTTCCTACTAACCACATATCACTACCAGCAGATGCAGTCATCTGGACACAGGCTGCTCTGTCTAAAGTCTAACCCATCAGTTAGTCCAATCTGTTTAACCCATCAAGGAAGATAGTTTGAGCAAATCCAGGTGAATTTTTCTGGAGCTGCCATACAACCTCATCCCCTGGCAGTGCTTGGCAATAACATGCACCTGAGAGGCAATGAGAAGCTGGGGTTGGTAACATTTCCAACCAGTACAGCTAAACCAGGAGTCTTGTCTGTGGCTTCACACAGGTTTGCAAAATATTCCAAGCAGTCGTAAAGACTAATAATCTATATTAAAAAATAATTTAGTTTAAACTTTCTTTTACTGAACAGAGTACCAGCTTGCTCCTCTTCTTCAGGCTAAGAGAGAATCCTGGCTTATGTTCCCTTCTGATGTTAGGTGTGGCTGAGGATGAATAATCCAGTTGGACTCTGTGATTCAGAAACTTTGCATACTACTTCAGGATAGGAGCATCTCCAGTTAGCTGGAGAAGACCAACGTCCATGCCCACGCATCAGTAGCCCAGTTTATCGTGCTACCCTTTAACTTTAGAGAAAAAAGATACGTGTGTAATCCTGCCTAGAGATAGGTTGTGAGAGTGATAGAAGAGCAGTTGCAAAATAACCACAAATGGGATATGCTACCTTGATACCTTTGTGCCATTGGTCAGTTCTGGAAAGGGCTGATTATGTAAAACCTCTGTGGATTTGAAAATCCCAGGCCTGTTATCCTGGGAATTCTTCAGAATGGTATACAAGAAGTAGTAATTGGTGCATCGGGTTTTTCCTTTATTGATCTTTCCTGATTTGATAAAAACAGAAGCTTATTTTAATGCTCAGTTTCTACTCAGCCTATGCAGGACTCTGGAAACAGTGGCTCCCTTTCCTCAGAAAACGGCATTATGGACACATGTGTTGCCAGCCACTCTGCTGCCATTTCAGTAGGATGCAAAGTGTACAACTAAATGCTGTGCATGTTGATCCTTCAACATTTAGAGGTGGCTGATTACTCTCCTGGGGGGTGGTTGGGTGGTGTTAATGTGAGTATTTGTTTACTGAAACATGGGTTGAGCCTACTGAAGCAGCTCAGATGATAATTAAGTCTCTTTCTGTGGGACTGGTTTCAAAGCTGTGAAGCAGCGCTGGAGGGTGTAGAGCCCTATCAGATGTATAGTAGAGGTTTCAAACTGGGTACCTGCTGCTGCTTCCACTTCTTACCATCCTCACTGTGCCTCTGGCAGACCTTGGTACCCTCAAGTCAAGGACATCTGATCGTTTTGGAAACTGGCTTCTGAACTTCTGCTGTTTTCAAAATAGCATGCTAAGGCAAACTGCAAGCTGGAGCAGAAGTCCAGGTTTAAGTTGACAGAAGAGTTAAAAATCCTAATTTAATATTAAATAACTTACACATCAAGACTTCTGAATCCTTCAGATGCAGTCTGTAAAACTTACAGTCCTGTATAAATCAAATACTTTTATTATGTACGAATAACAAGATTAATTTTTTATTCTTTGTAGTAGACAAACTGAACTGAAGTCTGGGGGCACTGAGATTCAGGAGGACTTACTAATTGATCTGAAGCCACGTAACTCATACACAGGTTCATTCATGCCGTGTTTTGTTGAAACAAAGCCAACAGTAAGAAACCATGAGGGTTTTCTTTGTTGCTCCAAGTAATAGTAATAACATCAAAGGACTATCAAGGAGTTTTTAAAAAATGATACAGCAACTCAAATGATTAATTAAAAAGAAAACCCCATCTGAATCTAGTGTTCTAAAGCACTGTTACTATTAAAACTGTTGTTGACTGAAATTGTCACTCAACTTCTGTTTTTCCAGAAAATACTAAAGGAAGGGCAGTATATAAACAGGCAAGTTATAACAAAGGACTGAATTTTGAGGCTTTTTTTGTTTTTTTTTTAACTTAAAAGGTATCAATGGTGATGGTAAACAGAAGACCTGCTGGAGATGAAATTGTATTGTCAGATTTCATTGTGGTATAAGGCTTGTTTAATAATACACATCTGAAGTTAAATACCACATTGGTAGTGCTTAGTGTTTCCTTGAGACAGCCCTCTAACTGCTTAAAAACACTAAGCCTCAGAACGCCCCTGTGAGCATAGGAAACCAAAAGAAGATTACATGCTTTGCCTTACGGCAATGGCAGAACTGAGATTAACCAAAAGATTCCTGTGTTTCTGATAACTGTATTTCATCACAGTGGTATGAGTTTGTCACAGCAAGAACTTAAATCCCACTAGCATTGGCTCCTTAAAACCTTTTTCTGAATAGAAGCCTGTATCTTTCATCTTGTAGTTCATTTGAAAGGGAAAAAAGACATCATTGTGATAGATGTAGCAATATAAAGAATTGAGAATATAAAACAACTTCCCCTCTTTCCTAGCGTTCGTCTTTTCTTCCCCATCTTTCAGTTCATGTTTTTTTGTTCTTTTGAGACATCTGGCAGAGGCTAGTCCTAAGACTGACAAAACCAGTATGTTGAAAAATAAATGTAAGTAGAGGTATATAAATATATCTAAAATAAAATGCCAGATGCTGCTTAAAAGAAATCAGAAAACTTAAATGCCCCAAGATAAAATTTTCTTTGTGTATTCTGTTCTATGTCTTTTAAAACATTTTCATTAACAAAAAAATACCCTATTTCAAGTGTAGTGCTTCAGAGTCCAGCCACCCATTTGGCTATATCGTACTCTGCTATGTAAACTTCTGGTATGAAGGTTCTTATGGCAGAAAACTTCAGTGCCTGTATCTCAGAGGAGGTGCTGGGACTACCACCCAGTTTCTCAGAAGAAGGCAAAGATAACTGTCCTGTTTAGATCGTCTGGGGATGGATGTCTGTATGTCCCTTGAGAACACTGTACAGGCTGTTGTGGAACACCATCTGCTTGGAATGGCCTTAAACGGGGGTCTCATCTTGATTAGGAAAGCAGAAGTCACATTCTGCTGGCATGTTTTTCCTCCATAATTGAGATCAGCACACCTGTACAAGGATTTAAAAAAAAAATGTTGATGCTGTCTTGTTTTCAAATGAACCAACTGCCAAAATCAGATGTGTCATCTGTGTCAATAACCCCAGCAAGGACTGACTGACTTGACCTGTGTAGCCTTAAGGAATTTTCTCCTTTTATGCTAGTGCTCAGAGAAATGTAAATTTCCACCAACTTTTTGTTTATGTTGGTAAGACCAAAATTAGATTACTAATATTGGTCCAATCTCGTGATAGGAGTTGATTCACACACACTGTGAATCCAAAGCTTCATCGGTAAAGGAAAAGGAGACTGTATGGCATATTTTGAATAAAAGGCCTTTTTTTTTTATTCTGTGCTTTGTAAAACTAACATGATAATCAAATCTGTTGTTTTTCTATTTAGTTTTTGTAATTTGGAGGTGGCAAGGCATGTGGCTGGCAAGGTAGACTTGTTTACATTAGACAGTTCTGTTTGGAAATCATGCATGTAACAATCAGTGAAACAAATAAAACATTTCAGTGGTTTATGGAAAGGCAGATAGTTATATTCTTGAAAAGAATAAACAAAATCCCAGGACATGGGGTTTTTATATTTTACTATTGTAGAGGTCCATGTAATAATGCAGGTGAGTAGGAAAGCAAAATTTTAGATTATAGTTAGTGTCATGGCTCATGAACCACAAATAGAGCATTACGTTTAGTATAGCCTCTCCTGTATCTTAAATAGAGATTTGAAAACTGAGTGTGGTGTTACTCTCTGTTGTGACGTGTATATATATACCTTTCAGACTTTGTGATACTATCTTTGGTGTGTGAGTATGCAGCCTGACTATCAGTTGAACATTGCATTGCATTCTTCTAAAGACAAAATCCTAGTTGAGCCCAGTGTGTATTGTGTTGCTGTTCTTCCCTTTCCTATATCTTGTGGGAGATATGACTTTCACATTTGTTAGAGTCATAGTTAGAAGTCATTATCAAAGCACAGTGTCCAATTCCCTCTCTCTCTACTTGGAGTGTAGTGAAATAGAGGATGTTGAATGATAGGAAGGACTACATCACAAGACTGTATCACAAAATGGCATTTGTGAAGATGGGGCATTTGCTGCAGCAAGAGGATGTGCGCCATTCCTCATCCTGTGCCCCTGTAATGCAGCTTCTGTGTGGACATTACATAATAGAAATACCCTCCTTTGCAAGAAAAATAACCATGGGAATATGATTTTGTTTGGAGAGAGGTGGGTATAGTCAGAGGCATCCTGTGTATTATGTATAAAATACTGTTAAAGGCATGAGAAGGCAGGCTAAACATTCAGCAAGCAATTTTCAAGAATGCATGCTTTAATATAAATTAATACAATTTGTGTTACATAAGTTGCTGTCAAAAGGAAATGGGAAAAACATTCAAGTTGTGGTTTGTAATCAGTGGATCTATTAACATTTTAAAGTATGTCTACTTACTGCATTTTTTTCTCATCTTCTTTATATTAATTGATTGCATCTGCTTCTAGAAAACTGGTCTCTGATTTCATTTCATTTGAGTTGAGTAAAGTCAATAATGTCCGAGAATAAAGAGGTATTTCTTTTTTTCAACTTGTAGTGCGGTCAGCTGCCCGTATTCAGAGATGAACTTGAACAAAGAAAGCCTCTTACCTGACCGGTTGAGCGGGGAGATGCCTGCAGCCAGTCCTGTCCCCAGGAACAGAAAAGTGGAATCAAGTGAAAGATCCACCTCTCCTGTAACAAAGTAATTACAATTGAAGCGACGTCCGTGACTAACAGCAGTACTTTATTTCAGTGTTCTGCCACATAATTTGTAGTTGTGTAATGGCTGAATGGTTTCAGAAAGGCTTGCCTATTAATCTACATTTTCATTTACAGGGAAGAAATGGTTTCATCGGTGCTTATCAAAAAGGTCACCGAGCTGTCAAAGACTGATACTGATTTTACTGTGTATGATTTAATGAGAGTTTGGTTTTGTCTTCAGTGTAACTATCTAGACTACTAAGTGGTTAATTGGAATTTAAAATGGATTGTTTGCCAGTTGGCTTAACTTAAGAAAATAATTTATTTGTGTTTCTTTCATTTGCTGAGATAGCTTTATTGACGTGACTGTAAATTAATGTTGCTCTTTCAAGAATAGCCACTACAAATTCTGTTGTTATTGTGGGAGTGGGGAATCAAATTACTGGGAGTGAGTTTTGCAGGAACGATTCTGAAGTCTGTAGTTGACGCTTCTAGCAGGAGCACTGCGAAAAAACAGAGGGATGTGACACCCAGATGATGATTTTCTATCAGGAATTATGGACACCAACTCCTGTGCTTATTTTGGGCTGTGAGGACACATAGAGAATTTAAGAAGGAAAGGAAAAGAGAGACTTTCCATTCTTTTCAAGAGCTACATTAATGTAAATGTGAAAATACGAATGTTTGTAGAGAAGATTTCCAGTTCCCACTGTAACGACCACATATTTTCAATAGATGGTATTTTAAATTACATTCTCGGGGACAGTTTCAGCTTCATGCTGTAAAAACCAAAATCTTCAGCTGTCGAAGAGCGCTGCCTGGTTCGATTGTTCTTATAAGTGTAGGGTTGTAGAAATCTGAAGTCAATTACCCTCTGACAGGTAGCCCGGGTAGCATCCCGGTGAAGCCAGTAACAGTTTGAGCAGTGTTCTCTGTGGCAGGGACAGTGTCAAGTGCTACTTTTTTCATTGTCCCAATTAAGAGACTGCATAGCATTTTGAATGGGTCCCGACTGCATAGTGGTGTATCACGGAAGGGAGAGAAGGTATAGGAGGAAAATGGTACTTCACAGTTTTCTTGTGTAACAAATGTTTGAAGTGGATAGCTTGTTATCAAAAATAATGTTAGGCAAATTCTATTCCTGTTGAATTGCCTGAGTGTTTTACCTTTGATCTCATGGGGAAGAGAGCTCTGAAAATCCCAGGTATACAATTTTGTTGGTGGAAAATTCTTTTGTTTCTTAAAACAAACGAAACCCTTGTGTTTCTACAATTACACTAATGACTCTACCCATAGAGCAAATAAGTTGTTATTCAACTCAGCTGCTCTCAGTTGTAAACATTTTGTTAATTTGTTTTAAACAGTGACAGAAAATGCCCCAGCCCTGGTCACATAGGTGTGAAATCTTCAGCTCACAGTCGGTCATCTGGGAAAACTGTATCAGAAACAACTAAGGAGGAAGATGCAGAAAGTAAATCTCCTTGCAAGAAGCCCCTGTTATGTGATGTGAAAGAAAAGAAGGCACCTGGGTAACTATCAGTTCCTTTCAATGTATGAGTTGTCTGCAGATGGTCAGTTTAAAATGCAGCTTACCGGGCAATGCAGTATGGTGATTTGTTCATGGAACTCTTGGAAGCAGTGGGGAGGGAGATGGACGTTCTTCAGCTGTCTTTCTATTAGAAATAGGGGCGTGTCACAATGTATTTAAGAAATAAGAAATGCATATCAGAGAGGAGAGGAAAAATACTACAAGAAAGGGAAATTATTGGAAGTTGAGATCCTTCTTCCCTAGCTCTGTGTACAAATATCTTATTGTATATGTACAAATATTATCTTTATGAAGACCTAAAATAACCAATACATGTGCTATCTGTTCACTGTATTGAGTCATTTTCATTCAGAGAATAACAGCCTCATGCCAACTTTGAACTACCTAGAAGCTTTGCAGTTTGTATTTGAACGATTTGAATACACTGATGACTATCTGCATTTTACCATCTAGCTTTCTGTGTTCTTTATGTATCCAGCATAGCCAGAGAAGACTTTTAGTTGAATAAACTTCCGTTGAAAAAGTCACAAAAAATAGTGTTCACAACATTAGGTATACGTGAACTGCTAGAGTTATAAAATATTGAGCATCTGGTTATTGCAATACCCAGTGGATCTTTTTAGAAGTGTATTCAAAGTACACATGCATAATTGAAGACACAGATGTGTATACTTGTGTGCTCTTTAGCTGCTGAGCGTATAGTGTGGATTTAATTATGTTTGACTTCAGTACAGTTCTGTATAACTTCATATTCTGGGTAATATTTTGTTTCATAGGAGTCCTTGATTGAGGAACCAACCACATACGAAGCCAAACATGAGATTTATTTTGTTGTGTTAAATCTAAGTGGTACTTGGCTAATTTCCAGTTCCTCCTTTTTTTTTTTTTTTAAAAACTAGTAAGAGGTATCTGTGCACACAAACAAGTATACTAGAAGATTTTGGTTTGCAAAAATGTGTATAAAAACTGCAGTCTGTCCCTTCGGAATGTTCCTGAGGTGAAAATTCAACATAAAAATTACATGCCTACAGCATACTCGATTTTAATTTAAAAGTATCTTTATACTATCTTCAGAGTAGCAGAAGAATTTCACTGTAATAGGAATTCCATTCTGGAAATATTTACAGTTAAGGAAGGTGAACAGTCAGGCTTGGGAATCAAATGGTACTACCTCTTAAAAGAAAATTCAATTTCTCTTCCAACCCCTTCCCCAAAACCTTCAATTCATAGTACTAACTTGTATTTAACTAGTGAGATAAAATTTCTGGCTGTATGTTGCTATTAAAATGGTCCTCAAGAAAATAGGAATATACATGTTTCTTTACAGGTTTTGGTGATCTCCCTTATGTTGAATTACAATAATCATTTACTTTGGCTTTGTAATTAATTGCACTCCTTTGTAGCATCTTACTTTAGAAGTTTTCTGTGTTTGTGGAGGTTAGGAAAATAATTTTTAAGTAAATAAATGCAGGTGGTATTTCTGAGGAAGATACTGTGGAGAAGTCCTTTATGGCACAAGAAGGCGTGCCTGCTGTTTGCATTCCACTGGCACTGCTTGTCATACTGTTACTATTTGTGTCCTACTGTACTACAGAGGTTGGATTTTCCAATTTGTTGTGTTCATTTTGAACTACGTGTTAAATATATTTATGTTGATGTTGGTGAACTTGCAGCTCCTGGCTGATTTATTCCCAAATTCTTACATGTATTTAATAGTATAAATAGTATTAAATGTATAATTGTATTTAATAGTGTAAGTGTAAACAATTGAACTAAACTGGTCTGTTTCTCTGTGGATTTGTGTTTTGAGGTTAGCTAATCTTGATGTCTAACAAGGTGGTAGCTCTAGTTGGGCTTTTTATCTGTGTTTGGGATATTTTTAAAGGAGTTCTTGTTTGCTTCTCTGGTAGATAGTAAAGTATGTAGTGGGCTTTTTTGTAGTCTTGACTTTAAGATCATTCTGTCTGGTGCCAGTTTTTAGAAAATGTTCATTATGTATTTAGTATCTCTGAGAGCTTTGCATCTGTGAAGGTTTAGTAAGAATTGGCCAAAGTGTTCTCAAGTTCTTAAAAGCAGAAGGAAATAAATACATGCACAATGTCAGCAAGTTCATATAAGCATCTTTTCTGTTAGAAACCAGGCTGGAAATACCTTGTGAAGGCAGAGTTTGAAAAGGAATTTCCCAGGACTGACTTTAAGACGCACATACACCCATCCCCCTTTGAGAAGTTCTCTTACTCCACCTCTCTTGCCCCATTTTTCTCAATAGGGGTAAGGCGTTCCCTCTTTGCAAATGTTTGGGCTGGCAAAGCTGAGGGAGCAGCCACAGTCAGCAGGGAAAGAGTGGCTCTCTTAGCTGGAGAGGAAGTAATGCAAAAACAGTAACAAAAGAACACAGATCTTTTCAGTGGGATCATTGACAGCTGCACAACGGTTTGTCAGTATGGTACAGGAGGTGGGGTGGGGTGGAGATGAAGGTTGGGCAGAGAAAAAGGAGTAAATGTTGTTTCGGACAGCTCCTGAAAATGGCCTGGATAACCAGTAAGGCTTTGTAGGAGATGCAGCTATATATGTGTTCTTTACTCTCTCCATCTTCTGCTGTAGACACATCCACTGGCTTAATTTATATATTTTCCAGTTTCAGTTATGAAGTCAAGTGTGTTGATATGGTTTACGTAATCTTAGACTACTCATTGCCTTCATTGCAAAATTAATGTCAGTAGTCATGCCATCTGTGTAAGTCAGAAATTAGATCCTCTCTTTTTTTATTTTATGATGATACAACATCCTTTTTGTGGGAATCCTGGTGTGTTAATAGCATTGTTAGCAAGCGATGTCATCATGCTTAGTGATTTTTATGATGTATTAATAAAAACTGAACATCTTATTTTCCTCAGCGGAGTACTACAAACAAAGGACTCCGTAAAGAACAGAGAGTGTGAAGAAGAGGAAACAGAAAATAAGCTGCTCATTTCAAATGAAATTAAAGGTAAATTGGCAGTACTTCATTAGTTTCATATTAAAATCTGCAGAACTAAAGGAGTGCGATATTCCTTGAAATTCTTCATGAAACTGCATTGCAACTTATTTTCCACATTCACTATTGGTGTCCAAAAAATTATTGACAGTGACACTTTTAACACTGTTTTTCTTTATCTTGTAATCATCAAAGGCTTTGCCAAGAACTTTATCAAGTTGTAAAGATGAGTGCAAAATAAATATTGGTATAAAGAGTTTCATTTCAAGAATATTTTTCCACTGACTTTTAAAAATAGGTAATTAAACAGTCTGAGTTGTAAAGGTATAATGTTTGCTTATTGCTTCAAAAGTGTATTGAAGAAAGTAAAAGCATTTACACATTACAGGCATAATGCAAAGTTAAGGTGACTTACTCAACCCAACCTCAGTCTGTTGTGCAGTTTGGTACTTTCCAGCAGCCCATATGCATAACGGGTGCTTTCTTTTTCATGAGTCTTAGAGATGAATGGCTAAAATTTTCACTTCACTTAAAAACTAGAGACAGTCCAGCGGAGGGCCACTAAGATTATTAGGTGGTTGAAGGACTTGATGTATGAAGAAAGGTTGAAGAAATTTGGGAAGGGAAGGTTTGGAAGAATCTAGTCACAGTCTTCCAGTAGCACAAAGGTAGTTACAGAGAAGATGGAGGTACCCTCTCCTCCAGCATGCACAGTGGTGGGAAAAAAAGGAAATGGACACAAGTTGCTTCAGGAGAAATTCTGTCTGAATATAAGGAAGAAACTTCTCACAGTGAGAAGAATTGGAATAGGCTTCACAGAAAAGAGGTGGAATCTCTCTTGCTGGAAATATTTAGGACTTGGCTTGACAGGGCCCTGGATAACTTAGTCTAATGCCCTGCTCTTAACAGAAGGTTGCATTGTGCAGTCTCCAAAGGTCCCTTCCAACGTGGACTTATCTTTGGTTCAGTGATCCTGTGTGTTTGTGTGTACTGCTGTGTCCAAACTCTTGACTGTTCACTGATCCAGTTGGACAGATTGAGGTAGCTGTTCATTTTTATCCTCATTGTTTGAAAAGAAGATAGCACAAGTGCAGAATGTCACAGACTTGATTATTTTGCATGTGTGAAACTTAGTGTGTCAGGCTAGTTATTGGACTGAGTCAGTGCATTGTTTCAGTGCAGCTTTTGCTGCAATAATTTTATTAACTCGTTCAAGTTCAATGAGAAGCTAAATGTCTTAATTTCATAATTTAATTCCTTAAATGTTTAGATTTTTTTCTTCGTTAATTTGTTGGGCAACACAGAATTTTTAAGGGTTTCATCAAAAATCTTGGGACTTGAGTAACTGTGGTTCTTTAAGGGCTACATTTCTTACCTTTTAAGTGTTCTCATCCTTGTAAAACCCAAGAAATTCTTTGAGACTGGTAGAGCGTTGCATAAAGATAAAATTAAGGTAGTGTATAATTTTTAATTATTAACCTCTGATACATTTCTTTTATCTTAAAACATCATTTGTCTGCAGTGCTTTTCAGATAGATCTAAGAGGCACTCTGAAGAGCGTGTGAAGTATGAAAGCTTCCATCTATTACAAGAGCTGTGCAAAAGATATACAAAATCCAGATTGTTATGGTGTTTTCAAACATGATGTAGTTCAGAGTTCTGGAGAAAATGAAGCATTAAAAGAAGAATCTCTCTAAAGGAGATGAAAGAGAGGCTTTTCGGTCATTTCAAATATTTTGTTTCAGCAGAATGGAAACATACAGTTTTGATGTTGACTTTGCATTATATAACACAATATGAAAAATTCAAAATCAAATCGTTCGGAGCATTTTAAATTGTCTGCAATTCTTTTTTTATTCCAAGCATTTTAAGTTTGACAGAATTGACTATTTGGATAAAGTTTCACCAACAAGCTCTGCTTACTAGGATACATTTCTGCATAGGGTCTTGCATAATTAGATTTATAAAACTAGAACGCTTTCTTACATTATTGTTTAACAAAGTTATCCTTTTTACCTCCTTTTTATATACATAATTTTGTGCCATTATTACTTAAATGTGCCATAATACTTAATCTTTAGGATGAAAGCGGATCAATGAGTTCTTGCTATCGTAGTCATGGAAAGCTCAAGCTAAAATAATTGCAGTTGTGCAGACTTTTGTGAACTGTGACTACTGGTACCTGTGCTCATTGCTCTATTTTTTCTGCATGTCACTTCCGTTATTGTTCTTCAACCTACTTTTGCCATACTCACTTGACCAGTTCTCTACTGATACTTTATAAAATGTGTACTGCTATCTTCTGTTTTTTGGAGAAAGATTATTTGGAGATAAAGAACTCAATTGCAATCATAGCCCTTTCATAATAACTTTTTTTTACAGACACAAATCTTGTGCTTAAGAACATGATACATGCTAGGACCTTGGACATGCAGGAGGGAATGAACTGTGTTAATGGTCTCTTGTTAATGCCAGAAAGTGTTTGCCACTTAGCTTCTTTGAAACATTAGGTTATATTTTGTTGGAAGGTAACTCACGAAGAAGATAGAGGTGAATTAAGGAAGATACGGTTCAGGGAGAAGGGTAACAAGGTGGCATTAAGTATGAAGAAGAATATAGAGGCAGGTGGGCTGATGCTGAAGCAAAATGTGAGCAGAGTAGAACAGTGGTCAGGGTTAAAAATGTGAACTTCCTGCATCTGGCTCTGCTGTCTTGCATGGAGCTGGCAAGCAGATTTTGTTTCTCCAGTTATGCGGTTCAGGGAGCTCTTTGTGGCTCTGTGATGAAACCAGCTAACCCATGGTGCACCTCAAGTTACTGTTCTCCTAAATGTCCAAATTGAGACATAAATTGGAGTACGTCACATATTTTCTCTGACCCGCTAACACAGATAGCCTCTCTATGGGAAGCAGGGCTTACAGAGCGAGGAATACCAGAGCATGAGGGAGGGAGAACTTTTAGATGTCTGGTATTACAGACGTAGATTGTAGCCAAAATACTGTGCTTTGCACTGTTTTTTTTTTTGCAAGAAGTTACCCACACTAAACCTAAACTTCCTGTTGTCAGGGATGCAGTTATACCTTCTTCAGGGTTGGGGACTTTTTTTTTTTTTCTTTTCCTCCATCCAGTTGGGTAAATTGACACTTAACGTGCTCCTTTGGTGCTGTTCATCTTACCTGTGAGGCAGATAACACACAGCCTGAGAAGCAGAGGCATTTTTACCCACATCCTCAAAGGCATTAGGCACTGCATTCTTTTCCATGTCATCACTAAATAGAGCTCTTAAATGTGGATAGATGGAGTACAAAGTTTAGCATTATGCAGTGACATGTTAGGAAACTTTTTTCCTGCTAACCTCATTCATAACCAGCTGACCTGCGTTTGCTTGAAGTTTTACAAAGACACACAGCATGGACAGATGCCCAGCACAGATTTTTCATCTGGAACTCTTAGGGTTTGACACAGCTGTAAACTATTGAAAATAGAGACATACGGGATAGATAGGTAACCTTAGCTGTCAGTGCTGCTACTCACTATGCATGTACCTATATGCTCTTATGTATACATATGTTTAAATGTGTGCAAAGATGGAGTGCAATTTGCTTGGAATTTGCTGCACACAGTATTGTTGTCTGCTATTTATTTTACAGTATCAATGTATTACAAGTTTTGTGAATGCAAACCAGAAAAATAGCTAAATACTTATATTTTTGACTCTTAAGAGACCTTTTTTAGAAAGAAAAAAACGGGATAAGGATGGGGAGGGGATTCTAGGGAACAATGAGAAAGATACTATTTGGTAAAATAGGCTCTACCTTAATCATGCTTGCTGCCTTACAAAACTCTTTCCTTTCTCACTGAGATTTTTAGTTGTAGTAGAAGCTCTAAGGAACATTTGAAGAACAACAGTGAAGTGTAAACAGACATTTAGGGAACTCGCTTCCAAGAGTAAGAGTATGATGTTAGGAAAAAGTGAAGGACTCTATTTTAAAATTTAATCACTGGGCTGACAATACTGACTAAACGGCTTAAGAGTCAACTTCTGAATAACGGACATTGATATAAAATGAGGATAAATCTTGAAAGTAATAAAAATTTAATCTGGAGGAGCAGAACAACACAAGCAAATGTAATCACATCCTATATTGGCCACATTATATATTCTAGACCATCCCACTGTGCTGGCAAAAAATCTATAATAGGAATTTGTGCCCTAGTTGTTGGGCACAAAAGTATGGAAACTAGAACAGTAAGGGTAGGAAGAACTGTGAATAATAGCAACTTCCCAAAAATGGAAATAGAATGGAGCTGTAATAGAAGTGAGCGATCCAGACAGAAATAGCACAAGGATTTGGGAGTGATTGCATGAAGCCATGTTAGTAAGGAGTATTAGGCATAAGTTCTTTGTTGGCTATTTCATTCAGAAATTAATTCCAGAAGTTTTTCTACAATTTTACTGGGCAAGTGGGAAGCATTCAGGCCTGAGTTCATAGCAGGCATGTTGCTTTTGCATTTGCAATGGATCTAAATGAACGTAGCTGTCTTACGCAGTTTGACATCATTCGAGGCATGCCTCTTCACTCTTTCCTCCTACACACATCTGCAACTGCTGCTGCTCTGCAGACAGCAGCAGCCACAGCAGCATGTGGCTGAAGCCACCCTCCCACCCGGTACATTACCTTGAGGCAGGTGGGATGGGAGCTCATTCCTTCCATTATGGATAAGTGAGATAAAAAGGGAAATAACCTTGTAAAAAATCCCATAGCAGCATGGAGGAGTTAAATGTTATTTTCCAAATAAAACATTCAGTTAAAGTGGGAGTAGGGAATTTGTAGACATTTGTGGTTTTTCCTCAGAAGAACTGAAAAACATTTTGTCGTGGATGAGGCATAAATGTTGTGTGGGCTGGAACTGTACAACTGATTCACTTTGAATTTTGTAGCAGTGCAGTGCTGCTTTTGATGAAGTTACAACAGTTCAGCCTTGGAATTAAGTTAGTTCTTGTACTACTGTACAACTATTAAATGTGGGTGTAATTTATTGTATCAAAATATTGAAAATTATTTGACCTGTCGTGTGGTATGCCAACAGTTGTGTTGGCATAGAGTTATATTGTGTTGGAAGATACTTTTTCCATGTAAGAGTAGTTACATTTATATAAAGCCAATATAATCACAGTCATACTAGTGGAAGAACAGTCATAGTACTTCTCTAATTCTGGTGTAAGCAATACTGTACAACTTGTGTAGGGACACCCATATCTATAAATAGAAATGAGTGTGCTTTTACTGTGACTGTTCTCGTCACTGACTGAGGGATTTAATCCTTGTTTCTTGCTTCCTGTTGTCGAAGATGTCGAAGAACCCAACACACAGAGGCTTCTTTCTCAACCAGTTATTGTGTCTTCCAAGTTGCAAATCCCTGGCCTACCCTTGCGCTGGGAACAGCAGAGCAAGCTCCTTCCAAGTGTAGCTGGGATCCCAGCCAGTAAAGTTTCTAAGTGGAGTACAGATGAGGTGGGTTTCCCCTGTATCTTCTGTCTCACTGCCACTACTCTTGAAGTCTTGGTTAATTCAGAGCTTTAAATTAACCCCATAAATTAACAATAATGCATTAGTACTCAGAGGATTAGAGTCAGCCAGACCTAATGTTACAGATCCCCAAAACACCTCTTCAGCTGCCATCCAGCTCTAGAAGCAGTAAGTATTAATTCATATCTGTATAGTTAGGTATACATATAGATAAATAGATATGTATACATATATATTCACTGGGGTTAAAAAGGGAAAGAAAAGTGCTAAATGTATGACCCAGCAGATCAGGTGCTCAAGGTCTACACAGATAATACCTAGCACCCACACAAACATTTTGCAGGAATGGTTTAGGGGTCAGCATGGACCAAGGAGCTATTTCTGTTGCATTGTTTGGATGTGGCACACTGTTTTGGAGAGTGAGAGTATAGTGCAGAGAGGAACGGTGTGGATGTGGTCAGGCCATGACACCTGATTTCAACATTAGAGCCCTGTCACTCTTCAAGTATGTCATAATGCTTGGACAGACAGGGTCTAGTGCCTGCTTTACTTTCAGAAGTACCTGTGACTAAGGCAGTTTTCTGCAGCTGAGACAGTTGAATCTCCTCTAATCAGAGAAAAAAGAAGCATGAACTTTGAAAAAGGATTTGCTAATCTCTGTGCTGTAAAGAATAAAGAAGAGGAAGACAGCAACCATTTCTGTTTGTGAGAAGTGATTCACCAAGAGATTCATGGTTCTGGAACTGCATGGATAGAATAACCTGAGTTTTGAGGGAGTAGCATATCCCACTCTTAGATGTCCTGTGGACAGGAGTGGCAGGTGCTCTTTTAGTTTGCAGATTTTGTGAATCCTGTCCTTAAACACCCAGCTGCATGACTCCATGCACTTATAGAAGGTGGAACACCTAATACAAGGCCGTAAAAACAATAGCTAAAAAACTTTACTTTAATGATTGTCAACCTTTAAGACTACTTCAAGAAGATACCGGTCTTACTAAATCTTTTGTTATATACTTTGGTGACAGGTCTCTGAATTTATACGGAGTTTGCCAGGATGTGAAGAACATGGCAAGGTGTTTAAAGATGAGGTGGGTAAATTTTATTTCCAAAAGACAAAGAGTACAAAGCTTGGTGGAAAGATTAACTTTATGTCATCACTAAAAATACATGTGAAGTAGTAGGTTGAAGTGTATTTTTAAAGTCAGATGCAAATGTATGGAAGATTAGGTTTGTTTGCAGATCATGGAATGGGAAGGAAGTAAAGAAGATAAAACTAGCAAAGTGTGAGCCAGGTCTTTCATGCTTCTCTAGCTTTGTTATTGCAACTGAAATTCCTTAGAACTAATGGTAGAAGAGGAGGAAATTGGTGATTTGCCACTGCTGTCTCTGAATCTGCTTTGAGGAAATTTATAAGTACGTTCTGCAGGATGTTAGTAAAAAAAATAAAGCAGAGCAGTGGTTCAAGATAACCACCTCTTAAAACTCTTTGTATCTTGTCTGATCACACTTAGTTCTTGATGCTCTTCCTGCTGATATAGCTAGTTTACGAAAGTTATTTGAGTGAGTGGGAAGTGAGAAGATCTGAAAGCTCAAAGGAGTGTGTACTCACTTTGTGAGCATGCCAGGCATGCATTTCTGGTATCTGAGAAGACTGTTGTGCCAAAGTTGTCATTAGGAAGCGATGGGGCTTTTAGGTACGATAGGCCTTTATAAGCTAGGCTTTTTCTTTTCCGCTCAGAGGTTTGTTACTCCTGGTAATGCTTAGCTTCAAGAAGGCTGTTTGATCACAAATTGCCAGAGTGAATAGTTCAGGTGCTTATCGCAGCCAGACCACCTGAATGGGCAGCCTGATACTGCAATATCCCAAGTCAGCCAGCCTCTCAAGTGAAGAATAATTGTGGTACTTAAACTTGAGAAGGGCACCTCCTGAGGAAAATGCATGCAGATGGCCCTGCTAATCTCTTGCGACAAAAGTTTTCAGGCTGTGCTGTAGATTGTAGAGACTCATATGGTTGCATATCAAAGGACAGACAGGCAGCATCTTTGGTCATTTTGCACTTGCTTAGATGTTAGGCATTTTACAGTTGCAGCAGGTATGCAGGAGTAGATCATCCCTTGTGTCACTTAGAGTGTCTCACCAGTGAATTTAAGATCAATAAAAGCTGGTGCATTACTAATCAAGTCAGCAGGTGGGAAGTGACAGAGAGATGGATGAATCCTAAACACTTTCATTCTCAGAGGTGTAAGAAAATACTTCCCCTATTTAGGATTCAGCCTCTCTGGGCTTTGTCTGCGAGAAGTAGGTAAAACCTCTCCCAGTGAGGCCAACTGGTGTGGACTGGCTGGCATCAGTAGGTCTTTCAGCAGGTAGAACACGCTAGTTCAAACTCCTGCTGTGGAAATGACCCCTCATCCTGCTTATATTAAGATGCTGCAAAAAGCCGTGCACCCCCACGTTTGCACACTCCTGGTTCTGAGCCCACCCAGTCTGGCTTTGTGCATGAAACGTGTAGAAAGTAATTGTGGTAACTGTATTATGCTGTTCTCACCGCAGTGTTCCTCGACTTACAGTGCTGGGGTGTACCTTGCAGGCTTCCTTTGCAGCCTGTCTGATTCAGCAAGCTTGTCTTTTAGTCCTACAGAAACTTAGTTACACTGTTTTTATCTCAAATTAGTATCTTTAAGCCTAAGCAGCGTTCCTGATTTAACCACAGTTGGCCTTTAGGCCTAGCTATCCTGCTTACGTTACACTGAAAACTTACTGTAGATAACTAAGTGACCTGAAATTTACACAAGAAGTGTTGGCCCCGTTGAAGCCGTTGGAAGTGAGGGCCTTGTGGCTCTTCACATTCGGATTTAGCACTCCTGCTGACAAAGCAATTTGCTTACAGGAGAATATTCACTTGTAACGTTTATTAAAATAGCAACACTACAAAGCTGGCAGAAAAAATATTCAGTGTTTTGAAAAGTTGTGCTTGTGTCAAAGAGGCCCCTGTTTACATCTGGGACCAAATTTGTTTTAATTTGCTATTTAATGAACAGAAGGGGGTGGCCTGAAGGGGGTTGCAGTTCTGTAGTTGGGAGTTAAATCCAGAAGCTTTCTTATGGAGGCTTGCATAAAAGGAGCAGCTAAGACGTTAAAAGGCGTTCCTGTGCCGCACTACAGTTGAATTCTACTTTGTTTAACCGTTTTACTTTTCAGTAGCTTTTACTTTATACTGTCAGTATGAAAATAAGAACTGGTTAGCTAAAAATTAGCCAGACAGTTGTTTTCAAGCAGAAGGATCATCGTCCTGTTCTTCTGGAGCTGATCTGTCTAAAAGGTTGAAATCAAAGCTATGCCGAGAGCATATGGAAGTGTTTGTTTTTAGCCATTCCTTTACACTGTCTGAAATCGGTGGGAATTTTCTTTTCATGTTTTCAGAAACATCTATACTGCTGCACTGTCAGGCCTATTAATAGCTTTGTGTGTTTTTTCTTTTCAAGCAAATTGATGGAGAAGCATTTCTACTAATGACCCAATCAGACATAGTCAAAATAATGAGCATTAAACTGGGACCAGCCCTAAAAATCTTTAATTCCATTCTGATGTTCAAAGCGGCAGAGAAAAACTCACACAATGAACTTTGAAGATAATGGAAAATGTGTACGAGCCAGCTTTCTCCACTGGAGCTCATGTTTTATTCAAAGCACAAAGACTTGCTAGAACTGTTGAGTAAGGACTCTCAGAAAGGAAGAAACGTATGTTCAGCACTGGTGGACTATTTATATTCTCCTAGAGCCAGTACACATCTGAATCCTTCTGGGAAGTGTTCAAGCTTTTGAGAAGGTACTGTGTAACAACCGTGTCAGCTAGTCTTACTTACCAAACTAATGGCGCTAATTCTCCATGGATGGTTAGGATCCCTAACTTTCTCTGGACATCAAGAAAACCTTCATTAATTATTTATGCTGTATTATATAAGGGAATGTTAATATTTTCTAAGAATTCTTGACCTCTACTTCATGTACTCATTTTACTTTTCAGAAGCCTTTACTTGATACTATCAAAATGAAAACTGATTAGCCGAAAATTAGGCTACAGGTAGCCAGATGAGACTGTTACGGCTAATAGGTATTTGTGCCATAGTTTAAAAATGAAACACTTAATGTTACATACGTGACACTTTATGCTATAGCATATAACTTTACAGATTATAAAACTGTCTGTTTGCTTGTAACAAAACAAACCTTGTTGGGGTTGAAATTATAATGCTTTTTTGATAACTGAATGTTTTTACTTTTGCACGATTACAAAAATGTTATGTGAGTTTTTCCACCAGCATCTTTAATGTATTTTACCAAAAGATCAGTATAGAGAAGGCTGCAACTGAAAAATAAAGATTGACTTCATAGACGACTTTTCGTTTATGCTGCACAATAGAGTCCCAGCCTTTCACATGGGAGCCTGCTACGTTCCTTCAGCACATGCAGGAAAACACATGTATTTTGAGGTAAGGATATTAGCAAAAAAGAAAATATATTCATTCATGTCTGCACATGCCAGTCTCCAGTATAGTTACCACAACAATGGAGAAAAACAGTGTGCTAAAGCTAGGACTGCTACTCTGGCTTCACATTCAACGTAGGTTTGTTTTTGCAATGGTGGGAGTGTTATTTCACCTGCCATGTCCTAGCTGAAAAGTCTGATTTATAAATGAATAAGGCATAGGGGGGAAGACAAAAGCTCAGAGGAAAAGGATACTTAGACGCATCTGGTGCATCGGCACATCCTGGGTGTAAAACGTATGCGTTTCACTGGGTCATTAGCAGGCTGCAGATGACACCAGCAGGTACTTAGGTGAGGCAACCTTCTTTCTTAGAGGATTATTACAACGATTTGTCAGGGCAAGTCGTTGCACTTGGTATATATATGTAAGATATAAACCAGATGCACTTTAAATGGGAGAAAGCCTAGCTACCTGTATACTGAGGACTGTTCCAGAATGTTACTTTTGCAAGAAGAGAGAGAAGAGTTGGATCAAGATTTTTGGCAGCCCTCTTCTTAGCACTGCGGTGGGCAGTTGCTCAGCCTTTAGAGCTGAGAACAAACAGAGCATTTCCGTTGCACAGAGCTGGGAGAATTTCGCATCTTCCCACAGATTTTGCTAGGCTGTTCTTTGGCTGGAGTTCCTTAAGGTTTCAAGTACTCTCTGTGCCCCATCATGTAGGTGACTGGTACCTGCCATAATATGAGGTGAAACAGGGTCAGTATGAAGTAAGTTGCATTGCTCTGTTAATTTCCTTCCATAGCATTGTATAAATAATATTTTTACATTTTGTTCAATATTTGTACATTCAAATTGCACTCTTATTGTACTACAATACAAATAAAACCTGAACTGGAGCCGTCTGTTACATTTGTGTGTACCCAAGATTCTCAGATGAACCCGGCTGTTCACAAGGGTGGCATGGAGTAATTCCTCACTGTAGCTCAATGTGGCCACGAGTTTAAAAGAGCAACTTGCCTACCACTGTCTGCCCTCTCCCCTAAACACTTACTCCTAAGGCTCACAGGCTGCTTGTTGCCACAATCAGAACCCCATTTATGGATGTGGATTTTGTAACTAGCAGCAGCTGAAGTTGCCCATGCAGACCAGTAAAATGTGAAATTCTTCTGTTTTCTTTCCTTCTGTCCTTCCACGTAGTTTATTTTCTCTGACTCTCTGTCTCTCTTGTGTGCCAGCTCTGTAGCCTACAGTGAGAACCAACGAAGAGATTTGTTGCTCGACAGAGGTTACTTAAGGATGTTAGCAGCTCCCTGAATTTTTATATACCTACTTACAAAGTATTGTGTGGTTTAAGAAAGGGGTTTGAATTAATACTGTTTACAAAATGTAGAATAAACCTCACTTAAATGATACAGAGCCCAACTTTTTATTCATATTCAGCTACCACTTACAACAGTGAGGACATGCATAATCCATATTTTTGTATCCCATTTGATGAGGTAGCAGGGTGTAGCCACCTCTGTTACAAAAACTACACCCAACAAATTCACTCGGAAACTAAAAACACCCAGGAGACCTACTGAATCTCTAAAATGGCAGTTGGTATTGTTTTGTATGTTGTGTTGGAGGTAGCCCAGCTGTCACACAGGTAAAGGTTGCCCCCTGATTTCAATAGGAGCCACATGAAAAATGCTAACACTTTAGCAAGAGAGTCTGGCCATTAAATGCAGCAATTTACCCTCGTGCTGCAGAGTCTCTCACTGTAATCTCTGCATTGGAGTCAGCCCTGCACAGCCAGGCTTTAACCAAAGTTCTGTGGTCTTCAAAGCTGTGTGTTCGAGAGTTTCAAAGAATCATTGTGACCACAAACGCTACTTTGCCTACACAGACATTTTTAGAACTGGTAGGAGACTTATCTCTTTAGTAGAATGCAGTGTTTTAATAAAAAGCCATTTTAATTCCTAATTAATGCAGTGGGTCATATTTGCTGGCTGCTGCTACTGTCCATCACTAGGTGCTCATCCGAAGCCATGCCCTCTCAGGCAGTAACCCCTGGGATTTCCAGATATGCAGGAGTTAAGGAGCAAGAGCGTGTTAGGGAGAAGAGGAGGCTGTGGAAGAAGAGAGGAGAGGGCCTCCGCTCTGTGTGGGCAGATAGGAGAGTCACCATGTGGTGAAGGCCGATTTGCTCTGGGGAATAAATTCAGAAAGAAAATGAGGCATTCTCTCCCTGATGCCAGAGCTGTGGTTACAAACGCACATGGCACCATCCCAGATAAGTCATTCTTGCTACTTGGAGAGCTCATCTCAGAATCCCTATTTAGCCAATTCAGGATTAATGTTAGAAAAAAGAAAAGAATGTTTCATGCATGTAGAAAATAGTGAAAACTCATCCTGCAAATTATAAATCAGGCTCACATTTTAGAGCACAAAAATTATTACAGTAGCCTTTCAGTGATCATCATATAATGAAATGATGGTAACAAGTAAATCTTTGATCTGTGCCATTTCAAGACATTAAATGTATTAGCATCTGAAACAGCGAAGTGCTCACTTTAACTCACAAGTGTGTTTTTTAAATTCTGACAGTCAAAAGACTATCTGAATTTTTTAAATGCTCCATATGGAAAAATAATATACGACACATGCAGTAATCTAGAAAATTTTATTATCTCTAATGCCTCTAAACTGCTCTAGAATTTCCATTTAAAATAATGAAAATGCTTAGGTTTTAAATTTAAAAAAAGTAGCCAGTACAATAAAAAAGGGGCATTATTAAACATAACGGAGTTACAAATGTACAAACACTTCCACCAGAAAGAATGGCACTGATTTGTCTTCACAACAAAGGGATTTATTGTGACAAAATGTCAAATGCTCCTGAGAGGAGTGCTGTGTACGCCATCAGATACTGGGATGCTCGGGTACCTCCAGCCTTCTCTTTACCTGGGCGGGGAGGGATGCTGGGCTCCTCACCTCAAACACCAGGGACTCCAGGAAGTTGAGCGTCCTGTGGATTCTCTTTGGGCACGGGATATCGAACACATGAAATGCGGCCACCAGCGCAGCCAGGGCCATGGTGCAGTCATCGAGCTGGGCTAGCTCTTCTCTTTCCACGTACAGCGCAAACTCGCATGAATTCACATTGAAGGGGTTTTTTACTTCCAACACTGGTGTCAGCACCTTCACCTAAATTTTTAAAAAAAGGGATATTTCAAATGATGTCACAGCATCACTTTGGTGAACAGTTCAGAGAAGTAAGCGTAATAACACTGCTTTGAATTCAGCTAGTATTTCTGTGAATGTCTGCCTTCTACCCAAAAGGCAGACTAATGTCATCCTTTTCCAGGAACTAAGCTGAGCCACCAAAAGGCCAGGAGATTTGCCCCGGCAGCTCATAGGAGGAAGAGAGACCAAGACCGCTCTGTCTCCTACCTCCTCGTTCACGGCAGCAAACAGACTGGAATCATCTCCAAAGACATCTGGCAGAAGTAAACATGCAGCAGTCATTTTCATATCTGTCAAAGGCAAGGATTTCTACTAAATTACAAATGAAAACGTTCCGGCACTGCAGTATCATCCTGAAAAAGCAGACTGCAGCCTACGAAATAGTTAAGAGCTCAGCAGTGGAACTGTTGTTCAGTCCATTTCAAAGAGTGGTTTGTACCACAGTGAAGGTTCAGGTGCCTCGGATGGCAACGGGCAGTAGGATTCAAATCATTTGCGACACTCTGCTACTCAATATTAACTATTAAATTTCTCTCACAATAAGTAAGTAGGCCTTTGGGTTGCTTCTAGTGGAGTTTGTGAGCTGAGTAACCCACCTGCCACCAAACTCCTCTCTCCCCAGTAAATCAGATGTCTCTGGGGAGCCCTGTTGCCAGAGAGCTCCATTTTGAAGGCTGCAGTAGAAAAAGCTGGTGCTGCAGGACCTCCTGGGATGTGGTACCCGCCACCCCTCTGGTTCAGCTGTTAATGACTGTAACATCTTTTTTGCAGGTCGGGCTTCTGGTGCTGTGTGTTTTACTTAACCTATCTCGTCAGGCATTTATTATCTAGGTGCCAGGTCAAGTTGTTTGTAAGAAAAACCAGAAAAGTAAAGGCCTTGGGACTTCACTAAGGTATGAGTTAAAATCTTTGTGGGCATATTATAAAAGAAAAGAGGAAATTACTTACAACGTCTATAGCTTTCTAAGGCCAAAGGTAGAAGTAGAAAGTCCATTAAGGCTTTCTGGATTAGGCTGTTCGTTGTCACTTCTTAATCTACCATGAGCTGTTGAGAACTTGTGTTTTTAAGTTTAAAGGGAGAACCCCCCAATATTTTAACCTGCTCTGTTTACTTCTTCAAGAAACGACCCGGTAATAAAAGGAGTGAAACTTCTACAGGAAACACACGTGTTCATACTGTGTTGCCTTTGATTTGACATGCTGGCGTTATTCCTGTTTGATAGAAAATGACGGTTAGAGGAGCACTTCTTACAGAGCTAAGCTCGGGCATGGGCATCGACAGCTGCAGTTTGGGAAGAACAAAGATTACGAGTAACTCCCTCCATGTTTTGTCCCTGCAGAACGGCACTCCCAGGCTTTTCAGACTGAAAGAAGTTGAATGGCAGCAGGTGCTTGCTCCCTTGCGGTCAGCGAGCCAAACACGTCGAGGTACCCGGACCTCTTTGCGTGACTGCGGTACCTGCTCGCCGGAGGTACCGCTTTGGGCACTTATTCCTGTGATGTATCTCTGCAGAGATGTACTTGAAACACAGGCAGCAGTAACTACTTCTGTTACTTCACTGGGATGAAGACTTCAACCATAGAAACAGTATCTCTCTTTCTAAGGGAAATTGTCTCTTTTTATGGGACTGTTTCTAAACCAGGCAGTTCATTATCTGCATGTATTTTTAGAAAATAATAAGCACTTTTTTGCATATCTAGAAATGCATAATTCTGCTCATCTTATTTTAAGGCAGTTACTGACTTTATCAAACCTGCAATTTTTTATTCAATAGGAAAAAAAAAGCTTCAATACCTGACTGACTTAATTTTCCTAGTAATTTATTAGCTTTTATTCTTAATGCTTCCCCATCACTATATATTTTTCAAGCAACATTTAAAGTGACATTTAAAAATGTTTTTGCAGTAAAATTAGAGCTAGTTTAGTTACATAAGTAAGGACAGTGAGCTACAACAAAACTCTGATATTCAGGGCATAGAAGATTTCTACTGACATTTCAGAATGTCTTCCTCTGTGTGCCGCTTCAGATTTTCTTGCAGCATAATGTTAATTGGATTATTCCTCACCACATACAAAGATAATATGTTTTCTGAATAAATCTCCAAAATCTCGACTGTTTTCTTATAAATGTCCATGTGTGTGAGAAGCTGGAACTCCCTAAAGAGCTAAAAGAAAAAGAAAAATTTGGTATTATCGCAACCATCAGAACCAAAACTGAAAACAACGTGTGAGGCGCATGCTTTGAAGACAGGATAAGACTAGCTCAGTAAAATAAGATTATAAACTGGAGGGGGTGGTTTCGTTTCTTTTCAAAGCAGGGAAGAAATATATCAAGTAACACCAAAGTACTTCAGAAAACCCACTGGCGTTGTGAGTGGCATGTTTCAGACAGGACTGGTGGATCTTTTAAAGTGGGGTTCACAGCAAAAGTATGAGTTAAAGTAAAGAGAACAATGTTGATGGATACTTCACCAGAAACATCCACTAAAATACATGCCTACGCTTGTATGACGTCTATAACATAGGATTCAATGTCATTATTAAAAATAGCTCTGTTACCTGATAAGGGCATCTTAAGAAAGGAAATAGCCTAAGAACGTCTTTTAAAGGTGCCTTATCGCTGATCATCTTCCTCCGTATTTCTATTGTCACATTCATTCTGTTATCCACTTCTTTCCAGTTCCTCTGAGTTTTCATATATTCTTGCTTAAGCCACTTGATGTGTACATCCATTGCACTGCCTTCAAGATGAACAGGTTCTTCCTATCAAGAAATGAAGGACAGAATTATAACAAATCAGCTATCCATTTTATCCGATGTGGTTTGTGTGATTTCAGCGTAGTCGAATTGTAGTCGAGCTCAGCAGAAAGTAACTGTAGTGTGGTTTCAGGACCAGTTCTGGGAACTCACCCTCATATTCTAATGGTTATATTAAGATCTGTTTTCATATAATACTATAGCTATCAGCCAAGTATCCCAAACTCAAATTAAATATTTGAGGGTATTCATGAAACTCCTGCGTCTGTGTCTGGTTTGCCTAATTGTGGTTCACTGGAAATTAGTAGGTAGTTCTAATGATGACTCAGTGTTTAGCAATATTAGCTCTGTATTACCAAGAGAAATAGTATTTGCTTCTTACTGGTACAGGGCCTAAAAGCAGGATAGCTAACTTTTCACATTTATGCAAATGAAGTATTTACCCCCAAGGAGACCAGCTGAATTAAGAAAACTCTTAATGGAAAGCATTATTTGCGCAGTTTGACTATCAGTGTTTTCAAAAAGTTATGTTATACTTGAAGATAGTTAACAGTCTTCCCCAAAATGATTGTCCCTGCTGTAATTCCAAACCCAGTAATTACTAAGAAGAGGAGTGGCTGTCCAAAGCGGTACCTCAGTGGCAATAGCCTGGGGCTGTTTAGTTTCTATCAGGGGACGAAGTGCATTTGCTCATTTTAACAAGCTGAGACGACGTACAGATGCACTGTTAGTACAATTACCACTCTCAGGCTGCATTTACACTGGCTTTTCCCATACGAATTGTCACTGATGCAGCTGCTGTCTGTGTCAGTGGTGGCCTGTGGGTCAACACCAGAGTGAGCTGAGACACTTCATCCTGTTCCCCAGAACGTTTAAGGCATGGAGCTGCAAAACATACAACATCCAAAACTGCTTCGCAGTGCTCTGTATGTGCAATTAAACTTTCCAGTTTAATTAACATCCTTTTTAAAATTGTGCATGTGGTATTCCAAGAATGGTTGCATGAGGTACACAATTAAAAAACTGTCTCCCTCCTACTATGATATCCATGGATTTCAATGGCCATTGGTATGACAGAAGAAAATCAGCCCTGCATGCAGGACAGTTACCTACTGTGACCCCCGCAGGTACTCCCCTGGCCCGTGCTCGGATGCTGCATTAGCACAGTCTGCACTCTTTATTATAGAGGATTTTAGTCTTAATTGTATTACAGCAGTAATGTATGTTTGTGACCAGCTTGAGTAGGGATTCCCGTCCTCTTCCTCACTGCACAGGAGCAGAGGTGGTGGGGTCAGATGACTTAGTCCCATACCATCCTCTACCTGGCTGAGAAGGGTGCTGGGGAAAAACATAAAGAGGAGTGTGTAGTGGTACCTCCCCTGAGTTCTGTCAAGACTCCACTGAACTGGGGTTCGTGGGCTCCCAAGGGTTATGTCTTTCTATTTAATAGCCTTTGGTAGATTTTTTCCTTCCATTATTTCTCCAGTTGCTTTTCCAACTCTCATGAAATCATACCTTCCACAACATCCTGCGTTAAGTCCAGCAGTTTAACTATGCCCTGTCAGAAGAAATGCATTCTTTTGTTTGTTTTCTCCTGGTGCTTCTGCCTTCTAATTATCCTACTGGATTCAAAACCTACTCACCCTCTCTTTCCCACTGTAGTTTTATCAATATGTCATAATCTGTCCTCAGCCACCTCTTTTCCAGCCAAGACTGTCCTAAGCTATTTAATCATTCCACATATAAAAGCTGGCCCATACTTTCAATTATCCTTGTTATTGTCTTTGTATATTTTCTAATTTCACTACAGCCTTTATGAAATGGGCACCATAAAACTTCGAATACTAGTTGAGATGCTGGGACCCCACATGTGCATACAGTGGAATAATGAGCTTTCTTGTTTCTTTCTTAAATAGTTCTGAGCATTCAATATACTTTCTTGGACTGCTGCTTAGCATTGTGCCAAATTTTCTCTGGCATGATAGGAAAATAACATTTGTGTAAACATTTACCATCACTGTAAATGTTGTTAGGACTGGGTTTTCTCCTTGTGCATTATTCTACATCTATCACTATTGAATTTTATCTGCTGGTTTTTTGCCCTGTCACTCAGTAGCATGGGCTCTTTCTGCAATTCTTCACTCAGTCTTTGGCTTTAGTCCCCTTAGTAGCATCACCAAATGTGGTCGGTCCTTTTTCCACATCATTTAGAAATACATTATATCGCATAAACTAAGCATAAATAATCTCTTCCGCTGTAGTTCTGCCTAGCCTTCTTTGTTCTATCTTTTAACTGTTTATCCATGCAAGGACCTTCCTGCTTATCCCCTCAGATCATATCCCGCAAAAGCCTTTGAAAGGCATGTGGTGAAATCTCTTCTGAAGTTAAAGAAAACTATATCAGCTGGATTTCCCATGTCCTCAGGGCTGCTGAATACTTCAAAGAGCTAATGAATTTATGAAGAATTACTTCTGCTTACAGAAACTTTGTTGATTCATTCCCCGTGTGTTCATCTCTTGGGTCTGCATCACAGTTCTTGCCAATTTGGCCAGTAAAGACAGCAGGTTTCTTGGTCCATATGTTCCCTAGCTCTCGCCTGAAACTCTAGAAACTGGCATCAAATTAGCTACCTCCAAATTTCTAGTATCATGTTTCATGAGAGAAATTATACATCACAATTAGAAAATTTTATTTTATCGATAAAAATTATATATAATTTAGATCTTTATATAAAAAAATTATATTTATCTACAAAAAAATTATCTATAAAAAAACCTATTTTATCCTTGGACACATCTGAAAATTTTGCACAAACATCATCTGGTGCTGGGAATGTGTTACAGCTCACTTTAGTGTATTACTCTGTAGCCTCTTCCCTGACGCACTGATCTGAGACAGATGCCTATGAAGAATGGTCCCAGTAATGTGATTGCCTGAACTCCTCTTCTGAGAATTCTTGCAAAGTCAGTCTGGTTTTTCTGGTGTGGCTTTCTATTCTGCGAGCCCTCCTGCACCTCGAGAGTGCACCCCAAGCACTCTGGTCCCTTAGCAATGTCAGGCTGCCTGCTTCTCATCTGGTTGAAAAAGCCTTTATAACCAGTGCAGAAAAGGCAGAAAACCACAAAAAGCAATTCTGTGTAAATCTCCAGCAGATCGCTCGCAGTCATCAGAGTTCTGTTCTGCTGCTAACATGCAAGCTCCCTGCATCGCTGCTTGGTATTTTCTCGTATCTAATTTATACTGGTTCCAGACTGTGAGTACCATTCAAGCATTCCCACGTCCCGAAGTGAGCTGGTCAGCTGTTCCTTAACCTGCCTAACTTAGCCTAAGTTGGATGGACTGTCTCTTGCTTCAGCGTGACCACTACACAAAACCAAGGGTTGGTCCTTTCTTGTCAGTCTCAAGATGCTCGTGCTTTCTCACACATGCACATACACAGACAACTGTTTGGGGTTTTTTAATCACAGTTACATTTTTTACTCTGGGCAAGAGCTAGTTCGAAGTCTCTTGACTCCAAACAGCTCTGTTACTACTGGCTTCTCCCCTGGGTTTGCTTCCAAGCCTCCTGCCCGTAGAGCAGGAGCTTCTTCAGCCGCCTGATGTGGAGCACAGCAGCTCATTTCCAGAGGGGCTGTCACCTTCGGTGCCTTACTTGCAGAGGCAAGAAAGCAAAGTGAACTCAACCTGGTGTGCTGTAAGCACAGACAAACTGACTGGGTTGCTTAGAAACAAACACCGAGGAGAACAAGTTGTGACCTTTACTCCAGCTTATCTCCATCCCCTTAGTCAAGGCAAACACCACTCAAGTTGATGGACTTTCCATGTAGTCAGCTCTGTCCTTGAGAGCTAGTTTAGCTAATGACATTATTTATTAGCTAGATGAGAGCATTTGACATTTTGGTAAGCATCAATGGCAAGCTATCAATAGAAATACAGCAGTAGTATAAGGAAGAATTGCTGTCATACTTACCTATTAGGAAAAAAAAAAGTGATGGAAAGCCAAACTTCATTGTGTAAATCATCCATTACATATGAGGAACACGCGCAAAAGTCAGTGTTAGAATTGGCTTTCTTGCAGCGTTCAGACTGCTTAGAGCACTCACTATTTGTAAGCTTTTCACCTTTTTAAGCTGCACTTTTAGGACGAAGAAAGGTATTGGCAGTTCTGAACTTTAAGCTCTTTAACATAGCTTGTTTAAACTAGCAGTGTCTGTAATGGATATACATACCCAGCCATAAAACACACCTTAAACCTTCAGGCAAATAATAGAGCTCCAGAAATGTACCAAATCTGTGGCAGCACCGTTCAGATACCAATTAATGACAGTTTTCCACTGGCCTTAGTACCCAGTGCTGTTTCAGAGATTACTTCTTATTTATTAAAGTGCAGTGGAAACGTAACAAATAAAGTATCTTGAGGATGGACGATAGCAAGTATGATGTAAAAAGCCTGCGCTGTTGTAAAACTATGCTGCTTGCAATGAAAAAGCAAGCGAATACCGAGTTCTAGGGTTGGCATTTTAGCAACCAAAGTTGCTATGATCTGGGGGATTCCTTGTCTACATACAGTGGCTTTAATACAGTGGCAGATCTGTGCCTTTTATATCTAATCACTTAATTTTGTTTTCTCTCTGGGCAGTTTCATTCCTACTAGGGAATACAAACAATATACTATAGTAAATAGTGCTATGCAAATACAGATTAGCTGATAATTGGGAGGATAGATTTACTGCATCATTGAATATTTCTAATTCCAACTGATTTAATGCAAGTGGTGCACCTTTATCGGTCAAGAACAGAACAGGGCAATGGGACCGCACTGGTACGTTAAGTCGAAGGGCAGTGACTGTCTTTAGCAGAACCAGTGTGGAATTAGAGAACAGTGAATTTAGATGCTTGTGAATGAGCAGCTGTTTTCAGTCAACCTAGCTGAAAATCTAAAGGGCAAAAGGATTCTGATTTATGATGTTTATTATTTCTAAGCATAGTTTCATTCAAATAAAATCTGAAGGTTTTTGATAGAGCAAGAAAGTTTGGCAACACTTGAATTTTACATAAATGATTTCTGACCCCAGGATCTACCAGATTCTAACATCAAAAGAAGTTTTTGCTTTTATCAAAAAATTACAAAATGCCATGCTGGTAGCAGAACATGTTCTGTGTGTAACTTGCTTTATAACTCAATTTCCATTACCTTCAACCCTTCTTCCTATTTTGCAAACTTGCCTTTTTTCTAGTAAAATGCAATTAGCAAGTATTAACTCAGTCACACTAAATGCAGGATTCACTTAGAATGTTTTCATTTGCTCCTTTTAGTTTGTGAACAGGTTGATTTTTAAGGTAAGTAGAAAGGTAACCGAGAGGTGCCTTTCTTTTGGAGGAAAGAAGTTACCTCAGTGGGACACCATTTTGCAATGTATTTCAAATTTTATTGGAGAATGAGTTCAAATGTGATTTAAAATATTTTATTAATGTTAACCTTAACACTGCTGGTGTGAACAGGAAGAATCTGGGTTTGAAAGCTGGTTACTCAGCTGGTCTGCCAGCTTATCGCATGCTAATTTAGGGAGGACTCCAGGTCCTCTCCCCTTTAACCATCAAAGCGAGGAAGCTAGTCACAGCACAGCTATATTCCAGAAAAATTGTGACAATAAGGTTAAACTTCAGTTATTTCAATACAGTGCAGAAAAGTAATCCTATCTAGGACTGAAGCCAGCATCTCCTGTCTCAATGTCTGAAGAAAAGAAGCCAAAGGTAACAGGTCAGCATGTGCACAGGGGAGAAGTAAAAAATAGCCTTTTTAAATGAGGAATCCTTCATTCTTGAGGTCACCCAAACTCCTCTGGCCAGATTTTCAACTGTGTCACCAGTAACATCCATTTCCTTTGCAGTGATAAGGAGAATGTTAATTGGCGAATTTAATCATTTCTTATATAGAATTTTGTCTTATTTGGCAGTGTGCATACTTAATTTATAACACAAAGAATTTCTTTTTAAATAATAAGTTTAATTTAAAAAAAAAATAGTTTTGCTGGAAGAAACGAGAATTTACCTTCAATGCCTTTAAAAAGCAAGATGCCTTTTTGTCACAAGCTCCTGAGAAATACTGCAGAAGAGAGAAAAAGGTCAAAAGGCTGCAGAAAGGAAGTTAATGAGGTAAGCAGAGGATATCCAGCACTTGTATAGCAGCGTAACCTAGGCCTTGCCTGAGGGACGGTCCTGCCAAGGCTCTTAGCTCTTCTGTTGGATTCACACGCAAAGGGTGACGGCATTAGGGTGCCCATCCCTGAGTGCCCATGCCCACAACCACCCTTAACTTCTTGGCATCTCAGATATCTGTATCTAAAGCCATAGATATCTATATCTAAATCTATATATCTATACCTATATCTATAGATATATATATCTCTATACCTATAGATATCTATATCTATATATAGATATCTATATCTAAAGCCACTCGATCTAGGAGCCACACAGGTTGTAGAGCTTTTTGCTCACGCTCCAGATGTCTTTGGACAGTGACCTCCAGTTAATATTCACAGTTCTCCTTGGAACCATATACAATTCAATTGTATTAAGATGCTCACATAAAAGCAAGAAAACATACATAGATAAAACAACTAGACCCCAAATCCCTGATGTCTCCCATTTCCTGAAGAGGGTAGTTAGTCATTTGGTCAGAGACAGGCGTTTAAATAAAGGCCAAATTCCTTAGTGTCCTTTTGGTGGATCTTGATTTTTCCCAAGATACAGCTTGAGACTATATTACCATATTCTTGTAAAAAGCCTCAGCTAGTGGGGCACTTTCATGAGTCAGTGCCAGAGCCAAGGAAGTGAAGCTGCCACATCTATTTGTGAGGAAGAAGGGAGCAATTCTTATGCATGATGTGTGTCACCAAGGTCTAAGCTTTCAGTTACTGTTGAAAGCCAGCATCATAAATCCTAAAAGTCATTAATGTCAACAGCAAAGTAACATGACTGCCTAATCACGGAGCGATGAAAGCTCCTCTGGTGAGGACAGCAGGCACCTCTTGCTCTTTACAATGGTTTACACCAGCTCCTGAATGGTAAATGTAGCCTAGCTGTTGCTAATGACAAAGATCAAGATCTCTTTTTTGAAGAATGCCAATAGGACCTACTGTCTCCTCAGTTTGAGAGAGTGAATTCAAATGGGACCAGCAGAGTTAAAGGGATGGCTATGGGGACACTGCACCACATCCTGCTGCTGTGTTCACTGCCAACCATGGATTCAGGTCCCTCACCTGGGATGCTTTGGGAATATTCCTTTGAGAGAATTTCTTTGGATGGAGACTAATCTGCTTGCTGGAAAGGGTACAAACCATGCGATGGTGATGAGAACGGTCTTCTGGAACAGCAGTGCCACGTAGAAAGCTTTAGCGGTGCCAGCACTGAATGGGAGCTCGTTTTACACCATACTTTGGGACTGGGTTGCTGGTGAGTAGTAGTGTTGGTACAGGTGTTGCATTGCCTTTCATTATTGCTGCTTTCAGTATCTTGCCAGCTCCCAGCAGCAGCTAGTAATATTTCCTTTGAAAAAAACATTTCAAATTTTCCTTGCTAGCTGCCAGTGCATACTCCAAGTCATGTTATTGCTCAGAGCATTGATGCAGTAACACACCTTGATTGCTTAGTCTACCTGCATCAGAGTTAGCATCAATGCTCAAGGTACTTATGCAAGAAAGCCTGACAGTAGCAGTTTCGGTAGCAGTCTTCTCTCTGCCTAAACAAAGAATATGGTGCTTGCATACTCACACTGGGAGTACGGTGGGACCCTTGCTTGGGATAATTTTTTCCACTAATTGTGTTTTGTAACTTCTTCAGGATGAGAAACAGCTTTCATATTCTGAATCTCGTGTCTTGGTTTTTGAATACTCAAAAGTGGGTCTTGCTATTTTGTCTGGAATACATACAGACACAAGGCATCGTAAAAAGACAGTGCACAGAACAGTTTTTAAAACCACTATTGTAAGAGACAGCCATTTTCTCTGTGGTGACTTTCAGGTTCATCATAATGACATTTAGTATGCTGAATACCGGGGCATTTTATATCAGGAGGAATGCTCAAACCAGGTTATGATCATTAGAAAGTGAAGATTTGCTCATAAAAACCCAAAACACTCCAGACGGATCTGGAACAAGTCTGAATCTGAAAGACAGGTAGTAGGTTGACCACCACTGAGGGCCCACCTTCTTGCTCCAGAGGATGGGAGAGAACTGAGAAGGCGTCACAATTGGGCCACTTCTCATGTCCAAACACTAAACACAAAGACAGGTGAGACAGCATGGGCAGGCTGCTTTCATGAAAAATAAGCATGTAACCTACTGCAGTTATCCACGCTGACTTGTGCTCAAATTAGTTTAATTAAAGCAGGCTCAGCTTAATACATAATTACTCTTTTGAGCCAGGCAGACACTTTCAGAGCTAGACTTACATGCCGATGCTAACTGCAAACTTTCAGAGCCATGTAAGTCAGGTTATTTCTGATAACAACTGCTTTCTGATTTGTAAGCTGCCAAACATACAGTATAAGCAAAACAGGTGCAATCCGATTTCCCCTACCAAGGGACAACCCGTATTTCAAACTTTATGTTAACTCACAGAACAATGGAGAAACTGAATGACATAAATAAGAAGGTTAAGCATAAGATGTACACCAGGAATTTGTGTTTAAAGCTCTTGCTTGGACTCTAAAAGCATTTTAAAATATTAGCTAAGCAACACCATACACTGTGTATGCACATCAAAGTTTCAGCGGAAAAACGCCGTTACAACTGTACAGCCATTGAATGATCATTCGTATATGCACACTCATGTTCTGGCTGCGCAGACATTCAAGCACTTGATTTGAGACTTTTAATCCTAGAGGAAAAGGGGCTATCGCCCCTGCTCCATCTATGTACAGCATTCACAGTATAGATGGTAACTAATGTCGTACCTGCCAGTAATGCCCCTCAGCCACAGGACCGAGCCAAGAGAGTTTCTGCATCTCATACACAACCTGTTCATCCTTTTGAGTTTTACAAACATTTGATTCATTTGTTTTCCTCTTTCCCTTGCTGATGGCTCTTTTTTTCTCCACATACCTCCAGCCATCACCTCCCAAATCCTATTCTCTCCGCACTCCTTAAAAAAGTTATTTCAAGTTTCTAACTCCTGCAGTGGCATAATCTCATTGACAAACATGATGTTAGTTATCACCTCAAAGCAAAGCATAACCCTAGGAAATGTATAACTTGCCTAATTTACCTAATTCAAGGTAAAAGAAATTCCAGCTCTCAGGATAGACATCACTCAATCCTGATTCCTTCTTTCATCGGAAAAGACAATTTCTAGATTATGATGAGCATAAAGCCAATGGGGTGAACTCCTCTGAAACACTCCAAAGCAGCAACTTGTCCATCACCATTTTTCTCCACACAATTAGCCCTAAGACCACCACCAGAGGCTCAAGCAGAGTCCCAGCTTCAGTATCAGTATGACTTTGGCAAAAGGTTGTGCAGGCTGAGGAAGAGTAAAGACAAAAGACAGCATAGATCATCTGCTTCACCCCACTAAATGGCTAGCTTCCTTCAACAATCAGCTCCCTCATGCTGGCTGGTTCAGGGATTGTCTTCTATACCTGCCCTGAACCAGGTACTTTGTGCAGGTTAAGCCTTCCAGGCCTCATCATTAAATCTGTCTTTGGGCACCCAAGGTGATCTTAATACAGATTTTGGCCAAACTCAGGAAGCCCATCACACAGCTTTTCAACAACCCTCCTCCTGTTTAAAGCCAGGAGGCCCACCCATTCTCTCTGAGCCAAGCTGTCTCTCTGAGCCAAGCTGTCTCTCTGAGCCTCATTAGTTAAAGAGAAGCCTCAGCCTTACGGCAAGAATGTTCTTAGCAGCTTCACGGCTCTTGTACTGCATGATACCACCAAAGCAAGCACATATGGTGCTCAACTTCTGCCTGGATGCCTCCTGGGCCAGAGGTCTTCTCTCATTTTCATCTGGTCCTCTTGGCAGAGGATTTGCACATTCACCACTTTCAACATTCCTGCTTATCTTCCCGGTACAGGAATAATATCAGCAGATGTCCAACTTCATGAGTTTAAGTTTCTGCAGAATCCCTCCACTTCTCCCAGTCACCAAAACTCCCAGTACTCACCAAAACACTTCTTATGTCTATCCCATAGACACAGAAAGGAGATGGCCTGCTGGTGCCCCCTTTAGAAATTGTTTTCATTACGTTATTCCCAGCTCTGCTGGGTGTAGCAAATATGCCCAGTTATCTGCAAACATCTACCGCTATCTTAACCAACATCTTGTCAGAGCCTATTTCTCCTTTTCACACCTAACTCCAAATTTACTTGTGTGACAGCTTCAGAGAAGCCCTGATGACCTCACAAACAGGCTGTCATAGGATGTAAGAAATTGGAGGCCTTAGACTGTACTTTCTCTCCACTTCTGTTTAAGATGAACTATTAACAGTCTTCTAGCCTGTTATATTCCCCTAAAATTCAGGTAACTTACAATATCCTTGAATAGTCCCTTTGCTGACAGGTTCTGTCATACAACAGTGTCGTGGCTGAACCCCAGCTGGCAGCTAGGACCACACAGCTGCTCACACAGTTCTCCCCCTCCCCCAGAAGGGCAGGGAGAAGAGGGAGAAAAGGAGGGGAAAGGGAAAGGAAAAAAACCTCCTAGGTTGACATAAATACAGTTTAGTAAAACAAGGACAGAAAATAACAACAACAATAATAACAGTAATGACACAAGCCACTCTCACCACCCGGTGAATTGGTACTTTCCCAAGCAGTGATTGAGGATTCTCCCCCTACCCCCGGCCAATCCCCATTTGTATATTGAGCATGATGTCTATGGTACAGAATATTCCATTGGTCATTCTATTGTTCTGTCTACGCTCCTTCTCAGCTTCTATGGGAAGCTGAAAAGAGTCCTTGAAAAGTATAAACATTGCCTAGCAACAACTAAACCAATATGCATTATTGACAGTCCTTTCACAGCAATCGCTAGAAAGAAAATTAACTCTTTCCCAGCTGAAACCAGGGCAAACAGCTGGGATGGATTGAAAGAGCTTGACTCAGTTGCACAGGTATAGTTATTTAGTGGCATTTGGGATGTCATAAGGGTATCCCAGAAACCTTTGGAAGTAGCAGAATATGACACAGGACCTATGGGAGACCCATGCCCTTCTGGATTGGCTGGTGGAGCCATGCACGATATCTGTGGGCATTTTTTTGTCTGTCTTCAGCTAACTGAAATGATTGTGGAGTCACATTTTCCATGGACAGCGCTGTTCAAGACTGACAAGATTCAAAACTTGAAGTTCTGAAATCGACAATTTGCTCTTTGGTCACCATTCCTATGGTGACTAAGGTAGTGTTTGAACCACACGATTTCATCGTATGGAAACCGACCATGAGCTCTAAGCACACTTCCCTCTCCGTCACCTTTTGCCTTTTGATAATCCTTGGGCCAAAGACACACACCAAGAGTGTTCTATCTTCCTGTTCCTTCTGGATGCCCCAAGTCTGGGGCCCCTCATGTTACAACTGGCAGAAGGTGGCTTCTCTCATAGCCTGAAGGACCATAAACCAAATAATTCCTTAGGGCAGAGGAAGAGTTTTATGATGCCATTTTGATGCTAAAAGAAAGAACAAGGAGATCAGTCAGAACAAGCCACGGGATGGCTGCCTTAGCAGTAATCCCACCCTGGATGCAGAGGGGAGACTGGCTTGCCTTTCATATTTATTTTCACCCCTCTCATGCAAAGTACCTTCCATTTGCAGCAGATGATGGTCATTATCATTACAAAGCACTCTCCCCTGGATTACTGCAGCTCCAGGATATTTGCCTGACTGTGGAAAATGACTGAGAAGGATTCTCATTCCATAGCCAGAAAAATTGTTAATTAAGGAGGCTTTCCTGCTCAAGTTCTGAATATCCCTCAGATATGGAGACTCATATTAATGTCTATGTCAGGCACAGTCCAAGCTTCTTTCCAATGGTGGCTCAACCTGATGAATATTTGCAGGGAGCATCATTTTAAGCAGAACCTCCTTCAGTGACAGACACCTCCAGCCTGGATTTATGTGCTTACTTACCATCATTTTACAGCCCTGGACTCTGCACTTATTCAAGACCTTTCCTGCGATGCTAGCCACTTTAAAATGAGTATACCCTTCAATCTTGCTTGAATAAAATGCTCTGTAATGAGGAACCCATCAGCAGATGTAATAAGTAATTTAACAAAAGAATTTTGCTTCAGCATCTGGAAATGTGTGCTTGCNAATAAATATTCTTTGCTCCACCGAATTTGCCCCGGACTAAAATTAATACGTTGAGCGTGTTTCTCACAGCAGATATTTAAAAGAAACTGGAGGAGAAAGCCAGATGCTGCATCTGGAAGCAATGCCCTGCCTGGGAGGCCAAGTAACGCCTGTGCTGTGTTTGGAGGAGGAATGCCTGCTGGCAGGTAACGGGGCTTGGACAGACCAAGGAGCAGACATCATCTGTGGCTCTGAGCACCATCCCAAAACATCACAGGAAGCTTGTCCTGGCAAGAAACTGTTTTTTCACATGAAAGAGCGGTTAAGGATTTTATTAGTAGTAAGAGCTTTATTACTCTTTTTACATAAAAACAAATGCCAGGTATTCCAGTGAGGCATTTCCTATTAGTAAATAACTTTTTACCAGTTTCATACTATTAACAATCCAAGATTATACTGACACAAAGCACACTTGACCGAGTTACATCTTACAATTATCCAGAAACTAAAGCTCAATACAGAAGTCAGCTGTGTGGCTGGTAAGTAGGTCATCTGTTGGGAACAGATGTGCTCTTTTATCTGCACTGCTTGCAGTTGGCTTTGACCTACAATGCCCTAAATGTCCTACTCTGCCTATCTGAGGCAAAATGTGATGACACAAAGGGGCTACGAATCCTTCACTAATTATTCTCCAAAGGTCTCCTTAACCTGGAATTATTTTCCCACCCTTTTATCTTAAATAATTCTGATGTGTTGGCTTCTAGTCCACACAAGGCTGATCTGTTCTTCCAGACTTGGAAAAGAAATGAAGGCAAGAGGACCTGGCTAATGATAATTTGAATATCATTTGGTTTTGCCTGTGGTATTGGCTTCTAGACCAAATATTTATTTTCTGAGGCTAAGACTCTTTGTTCAGCAGTTTAAATTTATCACAAAGTAGTTAGTGCCAAGGATTGGCAGAAAGGTGCCTTTATGTGTGTTCCTAAATTTACAGAATGAAAAACCCCACACTGCCTTTGTTTAAAAGAATATTAGACAAACATCTTTTTCAGTTGTGCACATTTGTGGTGACATACTTTAGGATCTCAGAGCTCGACATACCTGCTTTCCATGTAGAAACACATTTAAAACTGAGGAAGTAACAATTTCCTCAATTGTGTGGGACTCATTCTTAAGCCTTAATAGGCTCCACAAGTGTTAATTCTTGCATTTATGTTTACATTTTATTTATATATATGTTCAGGATACAGGAAAAATGAGAGAAAGAAAGGAAAAGTTTTTCAGGGATACTCAGCATTTTCTCACCTCCTTCCAGTCCTACCCTTATTTGCTTACAACATTAAGGCTAGCAGGAAATGCCCGGGACTTTAGAAAAGACAGAATGTACTTTCTTCTTCAATTTCTAAAGCGAACAAGGGGTGATCAGTGATGGCCTTGGGCAATGCAGTTAAAAAGAGCGGTGACTCCTAGTTGCCAGACCCACAGAGCAGTACAGTTACACCTTCTCTATAGGAAAAATTAAGGTGAGCAGGCAGTCCCTAGAGGATCACTGCAAAGCCCTTCTCAACTAGCTGATGTGACAAAAAAGGCCTACGTTTGCCCTTTCCAAGCATTAGCAGATAAATGATGACTAACTCTTAATGCATACACAAAACTGGGAACCTGTCATTTCTCCTTTAGCGCACGCAAGACTGTTTATTGTTTTGCACCTAAATTAAAGGTTTCCTGCTTCACACATTCTGCACCTTTCAACTAAAGCAGGCAAAAAGAGGGAACTAGTTATCCCTGCGCACATTAATCAAAAGGTACTAAACAGAAATTACTGAAGTGTAAAAAAAAAACCAAACAAACCGCAAAACGAACCAAAGCAAAAACATATATCTGCTTTTTGGGTAGAAGACTACAGCTACCTTCAAACACAGGGGAGAATTATGCAGAATCCATCCAGTAAACCACTCTTGCTCCCGTAAAGACACGTGTCTGGTCAACAGCAGGAGGGACGTATGTAAACTAAAGTAAAATATCTGCTAACGTATCTTCTTTATCACATTCTTACAATTGTTTAAATTTTACCACATTTGAATTGCAGCACTGGACGGAGTGTAAGGAGCGTTGGCAAAGCATCGCCAGAACCTTAATGTATTTATGAAAGTGTATAAATTAATTAATATGCTTCAAACACTTACTGGACAGTGATGGCTCCCTGAATTCTCTAACTAAAGGGAAATGCAGCAACTGCATGCACACTTTTATAAGCATCCCTATGTATATCCCACATCAATAGAAATAGATTTTATATAACAAAGTGCAATGTGACAGTAGAATATGGCCATTTGCTACCAGCTCAAATATCTCTTTGCATTTTTACTTGTAGAGAAGTTTCAGATCTTAGACATAAGCCTCTATTGTTTTCCACTCTAACTGGATGCGTATAACCTAAAGCAGAATGGGAATATTGCAGTTAAAAAACCCGACAGAATTTCACGTCCAATTGGCAACAACTCTAAATGACAAGAAATGTGCAAAGCATCCAGTATCAGGTTTAACTACGCTGTTGATATACTTAGTTCTCCAGAAATGGAAAAAAAGCTAAGGGTCTGGCTATAGGACAAACTCTATACAAAATAGGTTAAATAGGATGAGATCACTTTGTTCTCTTCTTCACTGGCTGATGGCCTTAGCATCAGCAGAGGAGCTGAAAGACACAGAACTCGGTTAAGCACCAAAAATCTTACCTCTGCCTGCACCTGGACGTCATCAGGTTTGTTTTCAGCAAATGAAGATTTCCTGGTCTGCCCTCGCCTGTGGCCAAACTTGCATTTGTTCCTCAGGACTTGCTCATCATCTTCAATGGGTCTCCGCACATATTTGAAACGATCTTTAAGGGCCCGTTTCCATAGCAACTGCATGGGGACAAAAAAATATCTGTCATTACCAGTACCTTTCAAGAATTTGCCCCATTCCTAAAGCAGGTCACTTTTTTTAATCTATTTTATAGAAAAGTGTTTGCCACAAAGCAGAAAAAGACTTGTAGGGTGGCATCAGGATACGGGTGACTTCAGAACCGAAGGAAACACAAGCACCTGTGGTATATGACTCTGTGGCAACTAAACATGGGGGCTACTGGCATCGGCATGGTTTGTTAAGGATGACAGTAATTGAACTTAAGGGTTAGATTTATCCAATATAACTGCTGTCAGTGAAACTGCAGTTTGCTTTCCATTTCTCAGCTCTTACTTTGGGATACTCCATTCATGACATCAGGTCATGAAACTACACAGTGAATCAGATCAGCTCCCTGATGCCACAGAAAACTAAGGAGGGGCGGGGGGGGAGGGTGTGTATTGAGTGGATTATTTTTGCCTCTGATGGCATCTGACTGGTTGTGCAGTTGTATGATTATTATATCTAACATAAGGGAGCAGGAAAGACACAGTGGGATGCTGCCTTTTGCAGGGAGCCTACAGTTACACTGGATCAAGTGTATTATTAATTCAGCAGTTTTGAGTTCAGTTTAAGAGGATCATTTAAGGAGGTCGTAGCATTTGTGAGACTCCTCAAGGCACATAAATTGGAACTCAAAGGCAGTTCTGCACTGCAAGTGGATGCAGTCCCTGTTTAATGGAGCCGCTCATCACTCCTTGGCAGCCGAACCTCCTCGTACATCCTTACAGACGGCTGTTCACCTGCAGTCCCCGTCTGGGCATCCCGTGGTGGGACTCAGCCGTGCTAACCACCGACATGTGGGGAAGCAATTACTAAGCCAAGGCTGCTAAACATTTCCTCAGGCAAAACCTGCACTTGTGAATATTGAAAATGTTTTTCAGATCCTTAAAAGCAACCGCTTATTCCAGTTATTGAGGGGTTTCAACAATCAGAGGGAATAAAAATTAGAAAAGTGACTGTAAGTGACAGGACATGGCAAGAGAGATTTAAATAGCTGTTACTGTATTTTCTAAAATTGACTCCAATACTATGCTCACTCGATACTATACTCAAGCCTGTACTTACTGAAGTACTAAACCATAATGTAAACAGAAGAATGATTACTCCAAATTTCTTACCAAAATGGTGTGATTTATTAGTCAAGGTCATATGACTTTAAGAGTTAACTTTGGTGTAAACCAGAATTCAGTAAAAATAAACGAAGTAGGACAGTATCTTTCCTTGCAGTGAGTCTGACACCTGCCTTTCTCACCTACAAGATATGGATGGGAGGGAATCAGAAGAAACAGTGGTGAATGCAGCGTGACTTTGCCTTTCTCCAGCTGAACATACTGCTCCCACCTCCCATGGGTACTACCTGACTTCCACGTCCTCAATCCTAAAAGCAAGAGTTCCATTCATGGTGAAAAATGACAGTGGAAGAGCAATGAGAATACAGTCCCTGTGGCGTCTTCCTCAGCTCTTCTTGGGCAGACCTGGGCCAGCCAGGGCAGGTGTGTCCTTCCCGGTGGGACACTTTCTGCCACCCACCTATGGGCTCTTACAGAAGTATCCTTTCACAGCCAGCCACGTGTGAACTTCTGAGAACTGGAAAGAAAACCAACCCATCTGCATTTCTAGTATGTAAACTTCAGACTTAGGATTCTGCCAGAACAGGAGTCACTTTGTCACTAACCTGAACATAATGAGTAGAAATGGAGCACAACTACTCACCCACCCAGTCTTCTCACAAGGTTTATTTACAGCCTCAATTTGAGTATTACACCCCAGCACTGTTTTGAAAACCAGTAGCATGACTGCATGCCTTGAAAAGCCCACTTGGTATCTGCCTGAACAATTAAAGTTCTTAAATATGTTTACAATCTGGCCCTGTGCACTTACTTTTTAATGCAAATACCCCAATGTTATACGCCTAGCAACGTTTATTTGGAATATTGTTATTTTAAGGCTGTTAAGAAACAAGCAAACAAAAACCTCAGCTTAAGGTTTCTCTGAAGTGTTCAACAGATGTTAAAATATTTTAAAACATGGTCATCCCAGAATATATTAGCAGCTGACAATTTAAATATCCCCTTGGTTGAGTTTTGCACAGTTTCTTTCTTTTGAAAACCTTTGTTTGGCTAGAAGACATTTTCGCTTATTCTTCCACATGAAAGAATATGCTGACACCTATACAGAGCTTTAAACATCCCTCAAAGTTCAAAACATTCAGCTGTTTCATCCTCCTGTCCTCGGATAAATTAAGAGTTTTAACTAAATCTATTGCTGTAATAGGATTCTCATAAGCTTAGCTGAGTCCCTTCTCACATGCCTATTTCATGAATGAGACTGTGAGCACATACATTTATGTGGCTTCCCTAACAGGTAATGCATCTTCTAAAAATGATGCTTTTGTTACCATTTTTGAGAGGATAACTTTATTTTCTATTAATTCCCCCGTCCTCCCCCTCCCCCCCAAAAAAATAGTTCAAACCAGCCCAGGAAGGTTTACAATGTTTGTAAGAGAGCAAAAGGATTAGTCTATCTGACATAGGAGGGAAAGGATTACACACAGATTAAAAGCAGGAATTTACTAGCGAATAATCATTTTGTGCGCAGCGGTTACATAAATCAGGCATGTCAGCACTGGGATCCCGGGTTTCACCGGCATCACGGCACCGCTCGGCAGCCCCGAGCTCGAGGGAACCGCTTACGCAAAGCCCAAGGCAAAGCTGTGCGGATGACAGAGCCCCCTCTTTCCCTTCCTCATGTAAGGTGTTCTTGAAACCGTACAATTTTCAACATGTTGGCTGAAATGAAATGAAATAAGGGCAGTGACTCTTTCCAAATGGTTGGCTGTAACCCTTGTAAAAGGAATAACTACAAATAGAGTAGTATCTTGCAAGTGGTCAAGAAACAGGGTCATGCCAATTTTCTTTTGGCTGCTGTGACTATGACCTTGGCTTTTTCTATATAACCTGTTTGTCCGTAACTACTTAGAAAAGTTGCATTGCTTACATTATACATCAGATATCTAACAATCTATTTAATGATTAAATGGAGATTATTTTTTTTTAAATGTTTTATGCATTAGTTTAGGATAACATTGTTCTTTCAGTAGAAGGAAAGATCATGGAAAAAAAATCCTTAGGTAATCACTTTAAAGCACTTTTTTCCAAAAGCTAATCTTGGAATGGGGTGGAGAAATTAATTTCATTCTAAATGTTCCATATACCTCTAAAATGAGTTTTACCTTTAGTATAAAATGTTTTTTTTTTCTTATTTAGAATTTCAGAGAATTATTTCTTAATTACTGCTTCTAGAGTGGCCTAGTAAATAACCTTCTTTTAAAATTCATAGTACATAAGTAGCTTATTCGTAACCTTATTTGCAAACTTACTCATTTAGGACCATTATCATCATCCTGACCATATTGCATTGGATCTCCTTTGCAAAAGGGCTGATGGCACAGAAGCACATTTTCCCCTACTGCAAAATTAAATGGGAAACCTTTTAACCAAGAAAATAGAATTATGGATAATCTACTAATAAATCTTGAAACACTGAACCTTTAATGACCTCTCATTGCAACAGTATGAGACTGAAAATCTCATTGAAAATACTAGACTAAGTTTCTACATAATGCACACATTGTTTAAATTACTTGTTCAAAATAGTTTGGAGTTGTAAATAAAAAGTGTCCAGTATTTTGGAAAACAACAACAACAACAAAAAAATGGAATGTTCAAAGTTTTGCAAGTATATTTTTTCCTGTCATGAAAATACTGGTGTGAATTTAGGCCCACTTAGGTTTGGGGTTTTTTGTTGTTGTTCCTCTATGTTTTCCAGCAGATCTTTCCCCTTTCCAGTTTCCCAAGCCTTTCCATTTCCATGAAAGTGCAATGAAAGTGCTGACACTTCCAATTCAAAGTTTCTCCAAGTTTTTCATTACATCAGGTTCTTTACATTCTGATTTTCTGTTCTTGGTCAGAAGAAAGAGCTAATTCTGGAATGTTGAGATCTCTCACGGGATGAACGTTCCCTTTTCTCAGGCAGGAAGCCCGACTGCCTGCCCCTGCCCACCCACGCCACACACAGGCGTGCATACTTGCCGTGGAAGAACCCAGAACAGTTTCCACTGCATCCTTCCAGCAGCCAAGACACATCCATTCCTGGTGAAGCGCTCCAAACCATAAGACTCGTGAGTTAAAAATAAAATCACACCACTGACAGTCCTTCTCAGGGCATCTCATGAAGAACTACTGCAGCCGTCTGCAGACCTCAGCAAATTCTGTGGCTGCTCCTCCACCCCAAAGAGTAAGCAACTGCTTTCCTTTTAAGCATTAAAACATAGCACAGCAATAGATAAAGAGCAATACATTAATGTCGTTTACAATACAGTGGGATAGAGCATTTTGTGCAGCGGTGAGGAAAACACCCGATGGCAGAAGTGAGCTCCAGCACACCAGAGGGTTCAGAAGACTCCAAAGTATGTTCAGCCCTTTTGTTCTTTGAAATGCATGCAACTATTTCTTTTTCCTGTAACTTTGACAAGAAATTAAAAGTCCGAGTACCTGAAAACATGTCTGTTGGTATTCTAAATAAACTCAGCTAACTTTAACCAGTCCTGGAAACCATTAAGCTGTGAGGCCTGCCCAGTTGAATTGCCATGTTCGGTGTGTCCCTTTCTCCAGCCTTACAACACACCAAAAGGAGGGGGTTATCTATCAGACACAGACATCTGTGCACAGCTGGTCACCCAAGGCTCCCTTTGGAGTCCACAGAAAGACACAAGAACTTCCATAGTGCTATTCCTCTATTCCCAATGTAGACACCAAAAAACATTACATGAACTGCATCTCCAGACTTTTATATATATATATGTTATTTAATAACTAATGTAACCAGCATTTTTGCTTCAAATACTGCTCTTATGTTACAGTTCTCCTTTTCTACATTGAGCTATCAGTCCCCAAATAAAGAGCTTTCTGTGCTGCCTCTGAATTTATTGATGATAGTTTTCTTAAATACTTTCAATATACTATTAAAAAATTGTAATAACTGTCTATTTATTATAGATAAACAAATTTAAGGTATTCAAAACCTCTTGGTAAGTAATATTTTACATCTTACAAGACCTGTGATTCAATACCGTTACCAGGAACAAGAAGCAGTCATTCTTCTAGATCCGTGTTAGCCTGAAGCAATTTTAAAAGAAAAACCTACACTTTTTTGAGCTGCCAAAGACACTTTTTTTCCCGAGAAAAGATAAAAGAATGGTGGTTAGCCAATTTTTTGTTGCTGTTCATTTGTTTCTTAAAGGTATATGAATTCAATTTTTACTGCAAGCCTCATACTAAGTAGCTGTGCATATGTTGTAGGGTTTGTTTTAAGCCTTTGCTGTTGTAACACACAACTATCTCGGATCGAGAAAGAAAGAAGTATTTATAGCCTTTATGATCGTGAAGGAAGAACAGAATGTCTAACAGTAGGGCCAATAAAAATAGTAATTCATCCTCACCCCCTCCTCCAAACTTAAGTATACAGACATCTACCTTTAGTGCATTTTTCCTGCCTCAAGCGACGGGAGGGGCTGGCTCAGAGGCGTTAGACCAGCAATACTGCAGACTGCTCATTCCAGCCTCCTCGCTCACTTATGGTGGTTTCTTCCAGATATGCTTTCTAGTAAGCATGAGAGACATATCAAAAGATAAAGAGCAACAACTCTGAAGTCTCTGCCCCACCACCTAACTTCTGCCAGCACCAATTCTGGGACTGATCTGGGCAGCAATAAGCCATTTCCTAAAGAACAGAGTTATAAGTAGTTTCATTCAGTCTATGGTCCTGCTTCAATGAAAGCCCTTTGAAAACCTAGTTTAAGACCCTCTGTTTAAAAACAGTTTTAAAAAGCTAAAGGCTGTGAAAAGGTCTTCAGACCCACCCAGAACGTTATTCCAGCTCCCCTTCACAAAGGGAGCCAGATGAAGCCACAGCATTACCCAGAACCCCGGCCGGGGACCCCCACTGGGGTATTCACAGAGAAATCCTGATTAAAAATAAGGGTGGACTGTTGCTCTCTGATCCTTCTGCTCCCTCTCTCCTCTCTGAGATGTGTTTGTTTTCTTTAGTCCCTTCCCTCCTACAATGCCTGGGCTCAGGGGAGAACTAGAATAGCCATTCCTTAATCCCCACTTTTTTTTTTTTATTCTCAAAATTATTTTGCTTTCTGCAGTAACTGCACACAGGATATATATTTATATACGTTTAAAGCTAACAAACCCCACTGAGTCTCACAAGCTTTTACAAGATTCTATAAAAGTATCACATGGCAAAGCAATGATGTGAAGTCAAAAGGTGAACACTGTCCTCTGAGACTACAGATATGTATTCTGGGTCACAAGAGTGAAAAAATGTAGTTCAAATTTAAGTCATCTCCTTCCACTGCTTTCTGTTATGTCCCCACTGAGATCCCAACCAGGGTTTTTAAATATTTTTAATTAGGCCTAGATTCCCAACATACCTAAACCAGTAGTATTACTGCATGCTGCAGCTAGATACCTAACACAAAAGCGAACATAGTGCACTGCAAGAGCATCAGTCATTTGTCAGTCCTCATACAGGCTTCTTTGTTTTTGAAAGCAAAAATAAGTCACATTTACTTAAGTTTATCCTTTGGGAGAAATCAATCCAGAAAGAAACTGCACCCAACAAGCAACCAGGGATTTCATGTACAGGTCTGCATGAGCTCACAGTAGCTTTGAGGAATGGCTATAACTGGATTAATCTTTAATTAATATAATGAAATAAGAATATGATTTGCCAAACATATCAAAGTGAAGCTTATAGCTCTGAATAGAGCCAGTATAAAAGAAATCAATACTGATTTCCTCTGCGCTAGGTTATTTTCTTGTGATTGATTATGTGAAAAAAGACCCCACCTGCATAGATGGAGGACCCTTTACAGAATCATAGAATCATCTAGGTTGGCAAGGACCTTTAAGATCATCGAGTCCAACCAACAAAATACTTGTTTACAACCATTACAACACTACTTATTTACAACCATTACAATACTTACAAAGCCATTCCCATCTTCATCAAGGAACGGGTATGCCTGCAGCAGAGCATTGACAACGATGTTGTATTGCTGACTGTTCGGATACCTGTGCAAAGAAGACGGAGATGTGAAAGAAAGATTTGGTATTCCAGACAGTATCAGACACTGTCTGGAGTATATACTGATATACATTAAACTGACTATTTCCAAGGCCTCCAAATAACAAAGGGAACAGCTTTAAGGTTTGCATGAAGTCTTCCTGTTGGCTTCAACCTTAGCCTCCTCTATTTAAGCAAGCTTATTAAAGGGAATGGCTTTACATCCATTTGAAAATTTACTTCTGCAGCCAATTGGTAATGCCCCCAGATAAATCTAACAATGTTTACTCACAGTGATCCTTCTAGGTATTTTGTCATGTCCGCTTGTAAAAATTCAATAATCCTTATTCTCATACTGTGATCGGGGCATTTTTTTTCTGCCAATAGGCACTTGACATCGTAAGGGAAGTCTGGTAAAGCATAAGAACTTGTCCACTGCAATGTCTTGTATCTTGAAAAAAATGATTTCAGATTTTTTCTGTAAAAGAAAAGATTATGTCATCATGATGGTGATGGAGTTAAATCCAGTTGGTGTCTGGTCACAAGTGGTGTCCCCCAAGGCTTGGTGCTGGGGCCAGTTCTGTTTAATATCTTTATCAATGATGTGGATGAGGGGATCGAATGCACCCTCAGTAAGTTTGCAGATGACACTAAGCTAGGCGGGCGTGTTGATCTGCTTGAGGGTAGAATGGCTCTACAGAGGGATCTGGACAGGCTGGACCGATGGGCCAAGACCAATGGTATGAGGTTCACAAGGCCAAGTGCTGGGTCCTACACATGGGTCACAACAACCCCATGCAGTGCTACAGGCTTGGGGCGGAGTGGCTCGAAAGCTGCCCAGCAGAAAAGGACCTGGGGGTGTTGCTGGATGGCCGGCTGATTATGAGCCGGCAGTATATGAGCCGGCAGTGTGTCCAGGTGGCCTAGAAGGCCAATGGCATCCTAACCTGTATCAGGAATAGCATGGTGAGCAGGACTAGGGAAGTGATCTGTGTTCAGTTTTGGGCCCCTCACTACAAGAAGAACATTGAGGTGTTGGAGCGTGTCCAGAGAAGGGCTACAAAGCTGGTGAGGGGTCTGGAGGACAAATCTTATGAGGAACGACTGAGGGAACTGGGGTTGTTTAGCCTGGAGAAGAGGAGGCTGAGGGGAGGCCTTATCACCCTCTACAACTACCTGAAAGGAGGTTGTAGAGAGGTGGGGGCTGACCTCTTCTCCCTGGTGATAAGTGATAGGACGAGAGGAAATGGGTTCAAGTTATGTCATGGGACGTTTAGATTGGATATTAGGAAACATTTTTTCACTGAAAGGGTTATTAAACATTGGAATATGCTGCCCAGGGAGGTGGTGGATTCACCACCCCTGGAGGTGTTTAAAAAAAGGGTAGATGTGGTACTTGGGGACGTGGTTTAGAAGTGGTTTTGTCAGGGTAGGTTAATGGACTTGATGATCTTAAAGATCCATTCCAACCTCAGCAATTCTATGATTCTATGATCACGTCCTTCTTCCAGGGGAATGCAAGCAAGAAGGAAAAAAAATACAAGGAAAAATTCAACGCAAAGGAGTTATTGCTATAGAAATTCAAGGCTTGGTCTCGGTTTCTACATAAAGAATACCCACAAAAGCTGCAATCAAAACACATGGGGTTAAAACCAGATGTCAATTGTGAAATGTTTTAATCAGCGGATGCTAGAAGGTGGTCAATAACTGAAAGCAGAAGGCAGAGTGGAGGAAGTCACTGGGGACTTGCTACTGTTGCAAAATAACTATCTGTCATCATTTATAGTGTGTTTCCTACCAGTTCTTCTAACTTACTCGTGAAAGTAAGCTGAACAGTTTAATTGAATAAAATACTATACACAACATTAGCTAAGACTGTCCTCCCAAAGGGGAAAGCAGGGAAGGGATGAAGGCAGTTATCATCAGCACATGGCTGGAAATAAAGCAGACGCAGCCCATAACTACCCGCAGCTCTGGTCCCAAGAAGACCATCAGCACTATTTACAGATGTCACACCCCAGCTGGGGTGAGCCTGAGGCAGGGTATCACCACTGCCTAGCCAAGTGCTTCTCGCCTCCAGAGAGCCTGCCAAACCCTAATTCTGAAGGAACACAGGGAGAAGTAGAGATAAATTGAGCTGGAGGTCAATCAAGAGCCACCTAAAAGGGGGAGTGGCTCTGGCAGCCCTAGACAGCTTCCCAATCATAGTAGTCCAGACCCAACAAAGAAATTTCAAATGAGAGGTGCCAAAGACATCTAAAGAGTCCTGTTATGTATGTGGTATCACAAATTTATGTTTGCTTTAGTTTAAATTGCTCTCTGCAATTTGGAAACATCTACCAGACTTTTAAAAGAATTCTTAAAATAAAATGCTATCAGTATAGATTGACAAATGTAGATGCTTACATGGTATAAACATACAGATATCTATGTCTGAATTAATTATCTGCACTCCCTTTATATTCACTGAGGAGACATAAGCACCACTGAAGGATGACAGAACAACTAGAAGACATGTAAATCAGACCAGATGTTCTCTCTCATCTATTTCTCTCCACTAATTATGAAGGGAATTAAGACAGTTACCATAGTTGTTGACCTCTATACTGTATATGTCTCAAGTTAGGAACCCCCACTTGGTAGGTGAAAGCTCCCACACAGAGACATGTGGTTGGACTAGGCGTGCTCTGGTGTCCCTGCCAAGCTACACCAGCTTTTGAGTCTATGAAAGTTATGGAGGGAAATACTGCTAGACTTCAGTCCAGTCAATGCACACAAGTTTTCAGTCCTACAGGTCTCTACAGCAGCCTGTAAACAAGAGCTAGGTACATAAATAAGAGTTGTGAAGAGTTTTAGCAAGGTCTTTATTGGGAGGTTTTGCTATCCAGCCTCTTTCAGATAAGGATGTAAAAAAAATCCCACGGTAACCAATAGCTTTAGGCTGGCAAAATCAACTGCAATACCAATGGCTGGGCATTTGCAATAGCTTAGCTTATACCACTTTGAAAGATTACTGTATATCTGGGAGGCAGATTATTTTGGGCCCCTATAGCATTAATTATAGCCCCAATACCTTCTTGAGTAGATTAGCTTGTAACTCTCATAACCTTGCTGACCTGGTTATGCTTCCACACCATCTTGGCATCTTTTAATCTAGGTTGCTAGCTTCCAGGCTAGTAAAAGCTCTACAGCCATGATATAACTTTACCAACACCAGCACTACTGCAAATTGCGATACTGTGCTGAAAAAAAAATAATAAAAAAAAAATGACTACCATCATCTGATCCTTGTAGACATATTAACAGCAGTAGCAGTACTCACAGCGCTACTGTTTCCCCATGCAAAATGGGTACAAAATGGCCAGGGCTGCTGCCCCTCCAAGCTCACCAGATTTTACAGGACACAGATGGTTAACAATAGATGCAAGCTGTAGTGAATTTCTATTAGTACTTTGCAGTCTCAAAAGAAGGAAAAGCTGCATGAGAAGTGACAAACATATCCACACAGACACATTCATGTCCTTTTTTGGTGACAAATTAATACACAAATGGGAAAATAAAATCCAACCCAGATTCTGAAATCACTTGGAAATCCCTCCTATGCAAATGAAGTGCAGATGTACAATGTAGCATCAATGAGGAGCCTATAAGTTTGAAACCTGTACTTTCACAAACTTTACTGATGAATGGGATGTAGCAGACAGGCTGCAAGTTACTACATACTGTTTTCCACATGCTATCGTTTAAACTAGCTCCAAAATGTACAGAAGTTTAAAACGCGCAGTAATTTGTAGATGAGCAGCGCTGACAGTGCTGTCGTTGCTAATACCAGTGACGCTGAATTACCATTTCAAAAAGTGGAATGGTTTAGCAGGTTCAGTTCAGGCAAACTGAACTGTACTCATTTCCTTGAAGAAAAGATTTGCTCGGAGCCGGGATGGCTAATAGCCACAGAGGCATGGTAACTCTCCCCTCCACCAGTCCCTTCGCATTTGCCAGTACAACAAAAACACTCCAATTCCATTTCTCTTCAGCCTTACCCAACACAGAAAATACTTCCTTGCTGTCCAAACAAGATCCAAAAATTCCTTTAGTCTCCACGGTGCAATAGATTAAATATTTTACTAGCTTTTGCTGAAATCATTGCTGTTAGGCAGCCATGTTAAATATATGCAGTAATATTTTACAATGAAATACAGGTTTGTTTGAAAAGAGACACAACCCCACACTAAACTTTATCCCCAGAAAGGCTCGCATGCAAACTTGTTTAACTAAAAGAACAGCGCAGTTAAACTGTATGTGCACTGGGATTTATGCATATAGCCACGATCTTCCTTAACAGCGTTACAGTTAGAGGATTAGGTACAAACAAGTGTAGCCTGTTTCTGACCATCCCTCTTTGGTCTTCTAGCTAACCTGAGACACGGAGATAAGATCAAGATCCCAAAATACAAATTCCTACATCTTTTCTTTTCTCTCAATTCTTAAGACATTGGATGCTGCAGCTAAATCAATCCCACAGCTAGCTGCTGCCAAATGTCAGCCCCCCTCTCCCCCCACTGTCACATCTCTACCCCTTTCTTACTCATACTGGGAAGCCTCTAACCCCGCAGCAAGTTACTTCAAGGAGCTACAGTGATGAAATTCTTCATTTTTCTTCTTGATTCAGTTTTCTCATTGTTCAGGTCCCCAGAATGCTTCCCCATGAGGTGAAACAAATACCAGTGCAGATGAAGCGAGCCGGTCTCTTTATGTCAGCTGCAATATGGAACCGCACCCTGAGAAGCATATCCTCAGCGAGGACACAACTAATCACAGAGCTTTTGAGTGCTCAGCTCTTGTAGGTGACTGCTTGACTTACTGTACTAAGTCACAGCACTGCTTCACACAGCTATTTTGTTCTTTGGCTCCATTACAGCTTTACACTGCTCATGCACAGCATGTTTAGTTAGACGTGAAACTATAAAATAACATCATTTTGGGAGAAGCCATTTGTCTCCTTCAGCTGGCAAAAAAAAAACCCACCACCGAAAGCCCCAAAACAAAACAAACAAACCCAAAAGGTCTACCTGTTTGAATTATATACCCCCTGGTATCCCTAATACCAGGGAATATCTTGTTTTACTGCCAAAAGGCAAAGATTTTACACACTTTCAGCATCACCCAGATCATTCGATTAAGGTTTTAGACTGCACTGCAGTGAAGAGTGGTGAATTAACACAGCATCACGGTCTCCATGCTCAGTGTCCCGTGCAACCTCACGCAGAGAGACTGGGCTGACTGAATTAGCTGTAATAAGTCAGTAAAAATAATCTTGACATCAACATAGACAGCATAATCAAGATAGCTGTGCAGTAGATACCTAGAAACAGGTTCAAATACGAGATCACATCATTTTTAAACTTCTGAGCATACTGATAAGTAGGATCAGTTTCCTGCATCTATTTAGTTCACTTAAGAACAAAAGTGACGTAAAGGCCCACTGAGCACATGCACAAATAGGCTGTGTGCCACATGCTTTTCTTATTGTCTACTTTACCAAAGTCCGTGAGTCTATGGTACTCATTGCTACATCTTGTATCAGCTCAGGTCCCAGCAACTCAGAGGAGATCGCAGCTGAGCAGAACTTTTCTGACGTCAATGAGTTTCCACATTCAGCATGTCCAACAGAACTCAGCACATGGCTGGAGCCTCATCCATTCCCATTTTTCACAAGTGGAGGTCTAGCCTTTCACATGTCTACACCAAACATCAGCAAGAGACTCCTGCCAGAAGATTTGTAGGCTGGAAAAAACTCCACGTCTATAAAGCCAAGGGAAAAAAAAGAAGAGAAAAGAGAACCTGGAACTTGCAGACGTGAAGGAAGAAAAAGTCCACAGCTGTAGAAAATGTTCCTTTTCCCTAACACATGTATGCTTTCAACTGTATGACAATATTTAAGGTTGTAAAGGTTGTTTCCATCAAAAGGAAGAAATGATGACAGATTATTAAATATCAAAAGAAGCTCTTTTTTCCCCTCTCAGTAAAACAGGGCACTCTTTTCTATTCACAGTTCCGAGATCAGTGCCTGAAAGATTCTCATGCCTTTCTCTTCATGTGCTTCTCTGCTATTTCCTACTTTCCAGCACAAATGCACAGTTTCCCAGTTATTCCCTAGAGCTGGGGATTTGCAGCCTACCCAGTGCTTGATGATGTCTTCTACTTTTTCTGTTCCCATTAAATGTAGGGGCAGGCATCCTTTAGCCTGAACAAGAAGTTACCCAGAGCAAGGCTCAGAGGTGGGAGCTGACAGACACACCATAGCTGCCCATTTCCCAGAGCAGCTACAGTTTCAGCTTTCCCTGCAGTACCCTCCCTACAGAAATCATCAGGTTCAGTACCAGCACGAAGTTACAGACAAAATTAATCAGCTTTAAAGAAAGTTTGTGAGATGCAAACACAACCTTCTTTCCAAGGGAGTCAAGATTTTTTGACAGTTTCCATTCTGAGGAGCTGCATCACGTAAGCGAAGGCTCTGCACTTCCATCTCATACGAGGGCAGCAGCTGTAGGTTACAGACGGGGGAGAAAGTGCTCCTTGGGGAATCTGGCTGACAGAACCGCCAGCTAAATCAGGCCACTTTAAAGAACCAGGGTTTATTTGCATTCACCCCTGTAAGATGTGTTATGCTGTATCCGAAGAATTTTATGTATTTGGGTTGTGGTGGTGTTGTTTTTATGACTTTGCTAGACCTTAACAAGGCAGTGCAGTGAGTATCTCCTACAAGTCTTTTGTAAGACATCGCTTATTTCTGGCGTGGAAGAATGGAGATTTAATAACTTTTTTTCCTGCAAACTTTAGTGGAAGACTCACAGCACCATAACAGTAAATTCAGCTCTGCTGACCATAAACACTCCAAAACCATGCGTCCAGTTGCCTTGACTTCCAAAATACTGAGGCAACAACCACAGAGAAAATATTATTGTCAGTATTGTAGTTTAAGTTAGCATTCTTAAGCTTCCTGCTGCAATGAAAGAGACGTGAAATGCTGGAAAAAAAAAAAGAGTAGCAGAAATTCTCACAACCACATAAATCGACAACCTAAATAAAGAATCTCCCCCAAACTCTACACAAACCAAACCCCATAGATATAACAGTTTTTATGAAGGTGGAGTAACAATTGAAGTGAAATTATAAGGAATCATTAAAATAAAAAAAGAAGTTATTTTTCTATTATTGAACAGGTGAATCTACTACTGAAATGTTCATCATTGAACAGGGGAATCTACTACTGAAACAATAAATAGCTTCAGAAGCATTGAGACAAATTCATAGAAAAAAGATTCAGTCAATCACTGTTGAAAATAATGGGCTGGATGCAATTTGTGGTTTTAGAATCCCTAAACATTAGTTGTCGTAAAGGTATAATCAAAGGAAGCATCTGATGTCCGTACTTCTGAACAGAATAGACAGACTACTTCTTTTCTACTACTGATCATTGTCAAAGACTCAACATGTTTGGGGTTTTTTTATGGCTGCTTTTCATATCTATATGAACTAACTGTAAAAAAGATCATCACATCTACTAGAAATAATGCTGATGATATCAACAATAAGGTTTCTGCAGAGAAACAAAGAAACTCTTAAGTTATAAAGAGACACAGTCCAGCTGAGATTTTCTTTGCAGGACTATAGTTGCGTATGTGTCTATATGTATACATATAAAACTAAGATTTTGTCTCCTGTATAAAGGGAGCAAAATCATCTGGAATAATTGACTAAGCAACAATTTTTCAGGCTAGCTCCTCTTTTTTTTTTTTTTCCTTTTCTTTTCTTCTTTCTGAAGCACAAGCATAAGTGTGTTTTTGATAAAACACGTTACACACAGACCAACAGTATCAATGTGTGGGTAATGGGGAAGCAAAGGAAGAAGCTCTGTAAAGATCATTAGCAGAATGACGTGTCAAAACTAAAATATGCTTGAGGTGCAGCTACCCAGCAGTCAGTGAAATTGCCTGCAGTGCCACCCAACTAGAGGCAAGTGTGTCCTAGCTAAGGACATGTACAGCATCGTTGATGTGACTCCGTGCATGGTTTGCCACCATGCAGGCCAGCACGGCCACCTCGGAGACAGGAGCCAAGTTTGTTTTAAAATAAATATTGCAACTCATTGTCCTTGGTATCAGCCCAAATTTATGTGGGCACCAGCACCAATATACTGGTTAACGCTGGCAATTGGTATATGAACAATTAGCAGGCCCAGGTTTAATTGAGCACTGACCACGTCTTCAAAATTGTTAGCAGATAGAAAAGTTCAAGGCTGTCAAGGCTGGCCAGATCTGTTATCCTGCTTGTGCACATAAGCCAGCCCTGAGCAAATTACTTCAAGGTGTTCAGACAGTAAATCTGCTACACAGCACTCAAGAGCCATAGAACACATTTTTATAGAAAGAATAAATGTACAAATAAACCTGTACCAGGACATCACTCCTGAAGGAAAACAGCTGGACTGTCATATTGGAAAGAGCAAGGAAGGGATATGTTAGGGAGGTCATTTGATAAACAAACACCTTGAGGAAAGGCAGACAGGACATATAAACCAGCCAATAAAAGGTTGTTTTTTCACAGCGGTGTCAGGTATTTACAAGCAATGACAGTCTCTGTCCTAGCAACAAGATAAACACCAGGCTGCCAGGAGCCATCAAACCGCTGGTACTCTGATACAGAAAAGCAGGTATAGGGGAAATGTATTTATTGAATCGTCCTCCGTAGCTATCTCATTGTCTTCGCAGAAAAGCATGGATTCAAGATTAATCTTCTTGGGAGATTAACAAAAAGACTGGCTGGTTTTACTTCTGTAGTTGCTAGCAAAAAGTTATTCCACTGAAATAATCCGCAAACCTTATCTGGTTATAGGTATGCACAATTTCAACACACGAAAAATAAAGTTATACAATTGCTGCACCAACTTACTCTTTATTTTTGTGTTTAAACGATCTTCTTTGATATTTTTGTATTATTAAGTAATACAGAAGAGTATTTCACACAGTTGTTAGGACTATCTACACAGGAAAGATACAGAGAAACTTTGAGCCAATTCACCAGTGTTAATAATCCATGAAAGCACCCACAAATTCATTTCAGGCAAAACCATGCCAGCTATTGAAGCTGTAGTTGAATGGGCCTTTGGGGGCAGGGGGAAGCAGCACAGAGTTCTTTTTCAGATAGGATAAATGAGAAGACAAGAGGCTACAAGTGTAACCCTGGCCAAGTATCAACCATTTGAACTGTACATTTAAACCAACACCACTGAATTAAACCAACCCCTGGCAGAATTGACTCTAGAAGTGCTTATATGAACTGCTCTGCCACCAAATAAATGGGTGAGGTGGGAACTCCCACTAAAAAAAAAAAAAAAGTGGAAGTCACCATTGTTTTTAGCTGCTTTTCCAAATCTGGCCTGGCTGAAGAGAAATGGGTACCTACCCTCCTTCTTATTCAGAATAAGACAGTCCTGAGTGTTTTATTTGCAGAGCCACCTCCCTATATTATTACAGCTTCCCTTTCCCCATTAGTCAAAATGAGAAACTGGGTAGGAGAAACACATGCACAGACTTTAAACATTCCAAATTTAAAGCAATGGAAAAAAAACACTACTTGATCTAACAGAAATGTCAGATTAACATTATGCCAAAATACAGAAAATAACCACCATTAATCTGATGTGAAAAACCACTTTTCACTATGACACATAAATCCATAGACTGGAAATTGAGTGAAAAACAAAAAAAACCAAACAACCAAACAACCCACCCACCCAGCTTTCAACATAAGTATATTAACAGAATAGACAGGGAAGTTACTGATATACTCTAGGCTAAGAATCTATTATTGCACTGTAGTCAAAGCAACTTTTTCTGTTTCCATAACCAGATTTCTAAAACAAATGTCTTGTTCAACCCTTCATAACCTACTTACAGCCAGCATAGCCCCCTCAAGCATATAAAACATTAAAATTTTCCATCAGTTGCTGAAAATGCAGTAAGTGAGTATTATAGGGAAAGGAAGGCAGGAAGAAAAGGAAAAAAACTCCAAAATATTGAACCTAAACTCTATAATATTGCATTTATCAGTATGGGTCAAGTCATAGACATATCTAAACAGCAGCATTCACCTCCAAAAATAGTATATGGCTAAGGATTATCCTAATGCAGCAGTTAATGGCTGCAAGGGCTGTTCAGTTCCATCTTCACTCTTAGTCAGTTAAAACAGATGTTTTTGAGAAAGACAGCTTCCCATCTGACCTTTAAAGAGAAGCCCTCATAAAATTTACTCAGGTCTTCAAGACTACAAATCATCACAGCTCCACTGATTTTTAGGGCATTTACTACTTCACCAAGAAGGGGCACTTCCATTTACAGTAGCAGACTTCCCCCCTCTTTGCCCAAAGGTGAACTCGCACCGCTCTTTTGCAGTCCCTTTCCCTTAACAGGCCATTATGGGCCTTTGAAAGCTACTACTGACAACATTTGCTGAGAATATTTCCTAAAACCAGTCTATTCTTCGTTAAGTTGATTCACACAGCCCATTTAAAACTCTTTATACAGCACAAGGCAAGTTGCTCATCATTAATTAAAAATAAGCATCCTTTAGTAATACAGACTAAAAAACATAATTGCAAGATAATTTTAATGGTTTATTGCAAGGGTTTTAAGTGATTTGAGTTTGTTTCATTGGTGATGATGCTGACAGGATCTTTAGGTTTGGGTTTTTTTATTCTTTTGAAGCTCATAGTTAACGCTTTTAAAATAAAGTCCTGCTATGTGATTCACTAAGCCCTCTCCTCTGTTCCCAGACAGCCTTATCCTTAACTCCTTGTTACTTTTTTTGAAGTGATAAAATAGACATTTTTACAGAAGGACCTTCCCTTATCTCAGAATATCAGACTGACGGTGAAGCCATCAGTCACCTCTATGGGGGAGAAATTATAGCAGGTAGGAATAAAGAGGGGTAATGACCAGTAGAGAAAGCTTTGTAAACAAGAAAACAATTGCCTTGAAAGAGGAAGGGGACTCTTGCAACACTGACTGCCCATCTCAAAGGGGAAAAGCATGTGTAAGAACAAGAAAAACAAAACAAAACAGAAAAAAAACCACACAGCAAAACCTCCTCCGCTTGCCTCCAGTTTTTTCAAGACGACACATTTTGATACTCAAGGAAAATGAGTGTGCAAATGGAACCAGCATGCCTACCTTCCCAAGTGCTATATTTCAGGTGCCTCAAGCACACGATTTTTTTTATAGCCATATTCCACTGTGCAGTGATTAATTTGCCAGATTGCTGTTGAAAACACATCTTTAAAAGAGGATTTTTAAAAACTAGACAAATAAAGACAAACTTGTATCTTGCCCTCTGCAAGAGGCAACATGAGATAGTGAGAAAGGACTGACAATAGAGAGCAGAAAAAAAAAGATTTGACTGTTGCATTCAGTCAAATACTAATAAATTTCTGCTCCTGATGTTTTCTAAATATACTTGAACCAAGCCTCCAATAATTAGGAACACTTTTTATAAACGATCTGTTTAGTCTTAAAGTAAAAAGTTTTTATGTAATTTCAAAAAGGTAAGGAAAATCTAGTAAATGCATTATCAACTCACTTTTGCTTTAGCACTCTGTGATCAATTAGTCCTTCTTCATTTTCAGTTGAGCACAGATATTTTTTCTGCTCCACAGGACCAGAAGAATTTAACATTTGTCTGTCAATAGCCCTGAAAGAAAAAAAAAAAAAGGTTTTCACTATCAAGTTTTGTGCAGCATATAGAAAAGAGGTATTTTAGGGTTCTAAAATACCAGTGGCAGAAATAGAAAAGGAGAAAAATTAACATATTGAATAGTCATGATTTTATGTGATGCTGATGTCTCTTAATCAATCTCTCAGCTCAGTTATCAAACTCTGACAAGTTAAAAGGAAAACTGTAAATAATATTGCCTAGTGATATTCTAATTACTACAGTTATGAAACCCAGAAAAATACATCTTCTCGGCATTGCAGGATAACTGCCATTTTTAGCCTGGCATCCCCTAATCTCTGGGAATAACTAACCATTACAATATGCAAGGGCAGGGGAGCATCTACAGTATTGTAAGGTGGTTTCTATTGAACTAGAGTTTTGAACATGCATTTTTTTCTGAGGGTTAAGCCCATCTTGAACCTTTGGGTCAGCTTTACATTTCTCCAACCACTCTAGAAGATCCCTGAATGCCACCTGGTCTCACATCCCTCTGTTCCTGGCTATTTGCTCCAACTCTAGCCTGTCTCTAGCACCAAAAACTCCAGACACCCACTTCACTATCTATGTGCCAGTTCAAACCACTGCTGCCCATTTAACCTGTGTAGGTACCTCTCTCCCTCCTTATTTTCCAGCCATTTCTTCTTCACCCTTTGCTTGTAGAAGCCAACATCAACAGTTTTACCCTGCACTGGGGAAAAGGCAGAGGTAAGATAGGGACTACTACTATGCTGCCAAGAATTCATGGCAGTCACCAACTGTTTTTTGACCCACAGACAACAAGAAAGGTTGGTAACAAAGCTGTACTTTGCTAGCCAGATGCTAGAGGCTCCATTTGTCCCTGGGTTTGTAATTTTTGCCATAGTCAATTAGGCTTTGCCCACTCAAAGTGAAAGCTACATCTCTCGAGGACTGGGGAACGGGGAAAACGATTAGAAGCATTGTTCAATGTAAGCACATTGTATGCAACCAGACATCAGTCAACACTGAACACAGATTCACTTCACCCTACCAACAGGCTCTCTACCTTCTAACTGAATCAATTAGGAAACAGCACAAGAATGTTCTTAATGAGACCACTAAGGTGACGTTTTCAGAAGTTTCACTACTGGAAGCGCTGGTGCTGAAGCCTTCCTGAGACTTACTAGGACCAGGCTTAGGGAAACGTAAACATGCATTAAAGAACTAAACCTCCCCAAAGTTATGACAACTGGAAGTCTTTTCTTCGTATGGCACAGCTTCCTTTCTATACTTCATCTCTTCAGAACCTCTGAACTCCAGAGATGCTTGATAAACTGTTCCAGCCTCAGCTATGCTCACATGTGAAAGGCTATTATTGGAAGTGACACTAATATTTGCCAAGTTTGTAAGGGGAGTTTCCTCTTTTCATGAATCAATACATCTCTTTTTCAGTTATCCAGTTAAAACCAGAAAAATCCAGTATGTTCTCTATGTGGCTTCGAGAAACAATTGATCTTGGAATTGGAAAGCATCTTGATATCTACCTGATAACATCTGTGTGAGCTCCTCATACACACATAAAACAGTTTCTGCTGCATGACTCAGAACACTTCCACCTTACCAGAGACAGACAGTGTCCTAATCCAAAATACTGGAGATGTAAGTCACATTCGACATTCCTTCACAAGTCCATTACTTCCACACAGAACATGTTCACCTACCATACTCAAAACTCTATGTCCAACAAACAACTTCATTTCTGTTCCTAGCAGAGAGGTGAGCTAAGCACAACTCACATGCAGTTAGAAAACATGCTAAGGGCACCTGGATAAAGAGGTGGCCAGCCAGGAGTGCACCAACAAGCACTGGAGATAGCATTCATGTGAGAAATACAATAGAGAAATACTGCTGGAAGCTCTTGGAAGCTCCACAGCGGTTTCAGCTGACCCAGAAGAAGATGGCTATGGTGCTGCTTTCTCCCCTGCCCCTTTGGCTGAGCAAGGCCTTCTCCACTCTGCCACTGTTACTGGCAGGGGGAGCTGGTTCTGGGAACCAGCCTGGCTGAGAAATAATTCTGCAAAATAGAAAAGGTGGTTGGTTTTCACCTGGGCTCAAGCACCAGAGGAGAAGGGCTAGGATCACTCAGACTCAGTTTTCCCAGCTGTCCCCTGCCACTGTGGGACCACACACTCAGCTACAGATGCTACTAACTGTGAACCTTAGTGCGGTGACTTTGCTCATGTGACCAAGACTGCAATTCAGCCTAACATCACTAAGCAACAGAGGAAACATGAGTTCACTTCACATATATCGTGGATCTATGAATTTTTGGTTTTGTCACATATTCTGATCTTCTGTGTCAAAGCAGATTACAAAAAAGAAAAAAATACATTACTTCAAAACAGTGTCTTGTACACTTTATTCTAGTCATGAGTCCTTGAATTAGGTCAAAATAAATTATTCTTACAGGATTTTGTTCAAGATGCACTGAACAAACAAAATCATTTCGAACTACATCACTAAGATAAGCACTCCAGAGTTAAGAAATGAAGAGTTACCGTTACCTGCATATGAGGATACAGCTTTTAGTTTTATAACAAATACTATTTTTACTGTAGGAGCTTTTTCAGCATTCTATACCCCAAACTGCATAGAATAACTTGATTTTTTACTCATCCTAATATACATGACTGAATGCATTTCTTAAACCTGTTTGAGTTTTATTCTGTGGTTCCTGACTCTGACACAGAAAAATGTTTCAGAAACAGCAGCTTATTTACCTAACTTCCCTGTAAATAGAGGAACACCAGCACCTTATTTTCCAGGCAAGAAGAATCTCTCCAGGTAGGGAGAGATTTTAAGGTAAATTACATTCACTAATATTTGAGATTTCCAGCATTTGATTTTTTTTTTTTTGAGTCTGCAGAACTTCACAGAGAAGCTGTGCCCTCACAGTGCTGCAAGTGCATGCTCTTTGTGAGACAGTAAGGCCCAACTTGCAGGACGTGAGAAGTACACAGGGAAGAGTCACACCTGAGTTGCAGTCTAGCCAAACATCCCTGACAAAGTCAAGGATGAAATCTAAATATCCAAAGCAGCATTCAAACTGCCCTAAGCATAAGGACATGTTTTCTTCTGAACCCCCCCGCTGAAATCACTATGTATCTACCACACTTTGGATGAAGTACAGGGCCCACATACAGTAGTCTTCACAGCAGACACCTGCTCTACCTCCAAAGAGGGAGCTTCCTATGAATCAAGTGAGGCAGGACCCTGGTGCAGAGAACCGAGACTGGCTGTGATTGCATACTTCAGGTCTATGACAAATCATACACGTGGTGACATTGTCTTCTTCCTGCACCCCCCTTCCCTCCAACGATGCAGGACCATTTACACAAGGGGCTTCATAAATATTTCCACAAGGACAAGAAGATGTATCTACATGAGTATTTTACTTCTGCTTATCAGTACAATTTGGTCAGAAATTACCATGTCATCACCATTTACCATGCTTTGGTTTGCGCTGTGGAGTCATCTCAGAGTGCACAACCAGGACTCCTTTTGGATGAAGGCAAATGCTACAGAGAACGCTCTACAGATCTGTTCCTACTGGGCTACTACTGTGTACTAATGCAGGCTCAGTGCTAGAGTCCTTTCCTGCGAAAAAGAGCATTTTGCATCCATGTCAAGCCATTCTCTACTGTCAGGATTCCTGGCCTTAGAAGAGATCACTCTGAGAGCTCAGGATGTCTCTCCTCAGCCAAGACTTCCAGAAAAAATAATCCTGCAAGACTTACAATAGAGCAGAATGGAAGGGAGGGATGGAGGGGAACCACACCAACCAACCAACTCAAAAACCCCAACCAGCCCACACCAAAACGCCCAACCAAAAAAACCCCACAAACAAATAACCTCTACCCCCCCACCAAAAAAAAAACCAAAAACAAAGAAACAAGCCAAAGAAGAAATCTGCTCAACCAAGAGCCAGAACATTCTCAGTGAAGACAATCTCTATGGAATTTGTTTTCTAAAAGTCTATCTAGTTCCACACAATGGGAATTATTAAATGCTAACACCTAGATCAAATTCAGAGCTTCCTTTGAGAGACTGAATTTAAATACACCTGTGAAACAAACATTATCTCTGGCTAAATCATGATTTTACTCCAAGACTTTAGAGGTAAGTGCTTCAAAAGCTTAATATCACAAATACAGAAAGTTTTAGCTATCGTGAAACTTTGATGATGTGTCATCCAAATGAAAACTAGGTCCTAGAAATGGAAATGAAGAGCAGTTTAAATTAATTAATGATGTTGTTCAGGAATGCTGATGCCTTGTTTAAAACCACAAGGTAATAACCTTATTTTGCATTTCATATGTTGTCAGAGATATTCAAAGTATAAAAAACAGTTACAGCTGAAGAGCTAGTAAATGCCAGTTTTAAAATGCTGTGAAACGAATACAACTATACCCAGACTGATATTTTCTGTGCCATGCACAAACTCACCCACTGATTACTTCTGGAAGTTTTGGAGAAGCTGTTTCACAAGAGTATGTAAGGGATTCTACCCCACTCTTCTGTTGCTGGTATTTATGAATCAGGTCCATCAGCACTGCCTGGTGCCCAATCTTTTTCACCAGCTGCTGCACCATACGATCATTAAGAGCCAGAAGAGCTGCTCCACTTACTTCTTCTTCTGCAGATTGAAGTGGATTAAAGAATTACCGTAAAATAACTTCATAGTTACAGTAACATTCCACATGCCTAAAAAAGAAGATGATGGAGGACCGGTCAAAGGCAACGATGCTTTCTACTGCTGATGGTCTTCTTCAACTGCTAAAAACATGATGTTTTAGCTACTGTCCTTTCCCAAGCAACTCCAGGAGTCCTAGTGCCTGGCCAGAAACCTTCTCCTAACAAAAAGCAAAGTTTGAAACATACAGAAGCAGTGAGCTTACTATTTTAATGCTTTAAATCAGGCCTTGCTTAGACTACAGCAGACTGTTGCTTCATTAATGAAGGACAGCAGGCTTTTTAAGAGAGCACACAACAAATAGCCTGTTCACTAACAGTTTCTCATGCGCTCTTTTGTAGGTTGTTTATATACTCAGACATAAAACATTTACACACTACCATTGCATTATTTCAGAAGATTTATACAATACAAAAGACCCTGTCTAGCCTTTTAAACTGCCAGCTCTGATTCGAGGTGTATATATTTGTATACAGGCTTAATCTCATCCCCCAGCGTTTCTCAGAGACTTCATAATAAATCAGCACACTTATTTTTGATTTATCAGATCTATGTCAGTTCTCACCCTAATAAATTTCTATAAAATCCTGAAGTTAGCATACACATACGTGCCCCAAAACAAGGTAGGCAGCGCCAATTAAAGGCACAGAAATAAATACTAACAAAACCCACACAAACAACAAAAATGCTTACCACGAAACTTAGGAACTAGTTCTCCTAAATTTCTCTGTCTCAACCAGTTGCAGACTTGATCAACCGACCAATTTTCCATCTTCAGATGTTGCAATGCTAAATTTCACTGTGAAATTAAGAGAGAGGATTATTTTTTTATGCTGAACTCTAAACTGAGCTCCAACATTTCATAGGGGAAAAAAAAATGCACTTAGCAAATGTTACGTTTACATGCTCTGAATAAAAATAGTGCAAAATAATCCAACTAATGCCTGTTGCAAGTGGCAGTTTCCTTGGATCCCTTTCTTCACCTCCTCTCCCTTCCCCGCTTTCCCTCTGCTCTACGAGACAGCCTCATTCCTTATAAAACGCGACCCGCTCCAGTACCATTAACACCCAGGTTTCCACACAGAGAAGAAAAAAGGTGTGAAATTCACCACCACCACGCTCATCAGGAAATGGCTGACATTTTACAGAAAGTAAAAAAAAAAATAAAAAAATAACAACACCACCCCACCATCGGATAAGAGTCTGTCACATATATGTTTATAGTAAATCAAGCACCTTAACCCTCTCCGCACCACCAAGCGGGTATTCAAGCAAATGCTTAACCCTCAATTACCAACAATTAGGGGCAATAAAGCTCCTGGAAAACGCAGGGGAGGGGACCACTCCACCTGTTATTTGCTGGTGCCATCCTTCAGGCTCCCTGGGAAGATGCAGCGGGCGCCCCGGGAAGGAGGAGCGCCGGGAGCCGGCGGGGCCGGGACGCGGACCCCCACCTCGACCCCGACCCCCGGGTGAATCAGTCCAACAGGTACCGTGTGCCCCTTCCCCGAAGGGTTGACTTGAATCGCATGCCAAAATAAACAGCCACCTCCTCAAGAGAAGATTACTTATGAAGACAAAGCTTGTTCTACTCTGCCAACTCCTTGACAGCAGCAAACTCTCCGAGGGTGATTTTCTTGTTACCGTCTTTTAGCTCTACTACATAAAGGAGCACCAAGTGCTCCGTGACTGTGCTTGCAATCCACAGCAAACAACAGTAGAGGAAATTATTCAGGCAAGTTTTTCAGGTGAGAACGCGAGTGTCTGGCACCGTTGGCCAAACATTTCCTTTCTGAAAATACACCCATGCCCAAATCCTGAGCCTGCAGTGAACTTCAGGCTAGCAAGAGGGTTCACCCACACAAACCTCCTCAGGATCTGGTCCACTGCACTACAAAAAAAACCCAAAAAACCAACCAAACAAAAAAAAAACCCAAAAAACCAAACCAAAAAACACGCACCATCCTTGAATAAAAAATTTCCATTTTCATCCTTCAACAGCAGAGACCCCCAAAATAGATACCCTTCAGCTTAGGCTCTTGTGCCAGTAGACTTCAGCAACTTAAAAGGGTTAAGTTTAAGACGAATGTCTTTCTGAATTACATGAGTGGATTTAACTTGATATGACAACAGTAGCCATACAACTCCTCCCCCAGGCTAAGCAGCAATAACAGGGTGTGAAAAGTCATTATTTGTTGAGAACTCTGGTGTAAATTAAAAATCACACCTTCCTGTCACACTTCTTACTTCCTTGCAAAGAGTAGGGCAAAAAAAAAGGCTCAAAAAACTTGAAAGATAAAAACAAATGCAAAGCAGAAAGATACTTGCCTTACCAACCAAGCAGTGTAAAAGTAGAGAGATACATTAAAATGGTGGAAAGGTCACTGCTTCACCCTATAAGAAGACTAGCATCCTAGAACAGTCCTGCTAAAGCAGACAGGCAGATACCAACGTTTCAAAAAGTGTCAAGAGAACTACAGCCGTGCACAACAATATGCATATTTAGCCCTATGTGGCTGACTCTATAGCGAAATGTCCATTTGCACATGGAAATGTAGGCAGTACACTTTAGGGAGGAAAGGAAGTGCTGGCAGTTTAGAGGTTGTTTTTTAAAAAAAAATCAGATTATCTGTATTAAGGCTCAACCACACACAAATACTTTGAAATGCTTCTCAAAAGTGATTTCACTTACTTGCCATGTACTATAGATAAAGGAGCTAGGAAAAGAGCACACCAGCCTTCTAGCAGCATCATGGAGGCAACGAGAAAGACTGAGCATGGATGCTGATATTTGTCTTCATTAATGATTCTGTTTATTACAGTAGCATCAAAAGACTGTGCTCAGTGTGGTAAACCATGTGAATATTTATATTCTTCAATCAACCCTTAAAAGTCAGAACAACAAAAAGCGACAATGGCAACTTTTTAAAGATGGACAGTATTTTAGCAATTTACAGTATATCTTCAAGTCAAATTCAGAACAGTTCTAAGTGTGAGTGATCCCTGGCTGTTAATAAATGCAGTCAATCACTGGGACCCATTTCTTCAGACACCTAGGGTGATGTCTATCATCAGAACTTAACCAGCCCTGGTTAATGAAATTAAATAATGAAATTAATGAAAATTAATTTTCCCTAGGAAGAGTCAGGACAACACTTCCATTTACTATAAAATCCTTCAAGACCGAAAGATGAAAATCTTGTTTTTCAACCAGATCAAGCCAAAGACCTGTCTACGGCACAGGTTTCTGCTGATGTAGCAGGTTACACAGTAGCAAGAGATGAGGTTCCTCACCAGCACGCCTGTGCTGGCAGATCCATGCTGCACGTGCACTAATTTCCCATGCAGCTTGTTTTACGAGAAGTTATAATGAGCTACCATCAACTTGAAATGACACTTCTAAATGAATAAACCCATATGTCAAAACATTATAGGCACGAAAAGTGAGTTATTATATCTACTTTACATGTTGACTTGTGAGAGAGTCTATGGCATCACAGACTATGAATACAACAGCCTTTAACAGGCCTCTATGTGGATGTCACTGAGGTCGGAATTAAGGTTAATTTTAGTCCATTTTAGTACAAGAGTGAGGAATGTGATGTGTGCATATCTATACATCACAGCTACGTGGCGCATTTTGTACAGGGCCAGGTCTCAAAGTTGCAGGTGTGATGAGTAGGAATTGGTGCATACCAAAGATGTATGCAAAGTATCCCATGTGCATTTTGTTTTATGCTCTCCTAATTTGGTTTTATCTTTGTATGCATTACAGAGACATTATTATTTTCTTTCCACTAACTACCAACCTAGTTTAAAAATAATTAAAAATATATTCAAGCAACTTTACAGAAGGCGGAATATGTGATCTTGGATCCAGTGCTCAGTTGTTATGAAAAGAATGTCATTGTCCACAAACCTTTTCAATAACATATAGGGAAATACTCCAAAAGAGCACTTCTCTCGCCCTCCCCACTCACCAAAGAAAATGCCGACAACTTATTGGTGACATTTTTTGGGCATGCGCTAGCATGAAGCATTGTGCTAAATGCTCACAGAGATGGCCAAAAGAAGCAATGTGAGGGGAGGGAAAGAAAATTCGAACACCAACATAAGAGCAAATCTTAAAGTGAACATTTCCGTTCTCATTTCTGTGCTATTGTAGAGTAAGACATATGCAGCTGCAAGATCAGGAGATGTAGAAATGTACAGCAGATGCAAGGGAAAACCCGTATCACCTAAGACTAAGGCTATATAAGATCTAGGAAGAAAACATGCACAACTGTTACCCAGCTGTAGATAAAGGGGAACAAGCCAGACAGCCCTTCTAAGCCTTGATCAGAGTTAAGGGGAGCATCAAGGGTTCTGAACATGCCTGAATATTGAGCTTATCAAGCAGACAAACTTCTCTGCTGCAGGAAATAATTGTGAAGAATATTATAAAAAAATAACTCTTTCCTAAATACATGTGCTTCTGATTAAATATGCCGTTTCTAGCATGCAAGTTTTTACTCTATGAACTTTAAAAATATTTTTATCTGTACTATCTACAGTGCTACTGGAAAAATAAGCCATCCCACTTCAACAACAAGATTCAACCCAAGTACTGAGTTCTCCTCTCTGTTACAGCTGTACAAGTTACTTGGCAATTTGAAAGGAAGAAAAGAAAATTAATTTGACTCTGTTTTAAGGTGATTTAATAGTCATGCAAATGAGACTCTGTCCTTGCTATCACTGGCAACAGCACACAAGCTGTGGAATAGTACATTTAGCTGTAGAAGAAAGCACCTTTATTTTTTTTAAGAACACAACTTCTGGAAATTAAGCCCCTGTAAAACCAAACCCTTTTTATATTCAGCTTTAAGAAAACTGTGTGAAATTAAAAATACAAAGTTACTGGATATTGAGAACAGGAAAAAAATAAGTAAGGATTAAAAATTCATGAATCACAAAAATAAAATCTCATATACTGCAAAGAAAGCAATAAGACTGAAGATCATCAGTATAACACAGGGACGGCTTCAGAAGACTGAAGAAAAAAATAATTTCTTCCTGTAAGTGGTATCACCCTGTTTTTTCTTTCCTCCCAGAAGTACAAATTTCTCACCAGGACCATTGATACTGTTGATCAGGTCACTGTTTGCTGGCTTAGCAAAGGACTCCAGCTCCTGCCACTGAGCAGTGCAGAGACCTCCGACACTTAAGCCCTGCAGCGTGATTTCACAGTAGCCTAAATCACAGCAGTCATAATCCAGCCCTCTTCTTTGCAGCCATCCATGTGATCATGTAATCAGCAGTGCTGGCTAAGCCTAAAACATAATTTTTTTGGTATGGTGGGTTTTGGATGGATCAGTGCCTTTACCAACTCCCTGGCCAATTGGGTGAAAATAGATGGTGGAACCATACCCCTAGATTCATCAAGGCATAGGCTGATCATTGTTACAATGCATTATAGCAATGAAGATTTCTGTCTTAGTGGATCGTTGATTTGTAAAGTTAGGCCAGAAACCCAAACAGTAAGTAGCAACTATTCCACCTCAGAAAAAAAAATTGGGAAATGATTACCCATCTCCTTTCCCTCAAATAATTTTGCTTGAATTATACCGTCTCTGCTTCTTGCAAGGTTACTCTTGCTCCCGTTCAAAGCCCATTCAAGCTTGCCTGGTGAATAAGACTAATAAGATGTGGAATACTCATAATAATGAGGCTAATCCATTAATTACTGAGAAGGATGGGTGCAAGGTTCTATTATTTGCTTGCTCCACTCTTGATTTAGAATCGTAAACCAGTTCAGAGAGCTGAACCAGCAGTCAGTCACAGTGACCTTACAAAAAATGGTTAAGGTTAACTGAAAATAAGAGCTTACGAAGTCTATTCTGATGAAAAAGTCTTGGTGGCAACTTATAAGTGGTTCAGTTGGCAGATCTTCAAAGGTGCTAATGTTTGACACAGCTGCTCTCTGTTGTTCCTAAGGGATGGATACTGAAACCTTTTCAGCCTGGGTAACATCCAGAAAGCGATGCATACCCTTAAGTGAGTCTGCATAGCTGAACTATGACATAAGTTGGGGCTTCCATGTGGAACATGGATACATGGCATTTACATGGTTTTCCCAGCACGTAAGTGATCTACACAGCAGTTACACCTTTGATACACAAGAGGTGTTATAAAATATATCACTTGGATTTTGTTCACGTGCTTTAATTGTTCTTATTCTGTATTACAGCTTGGACTCAAAGTAAGATTTTTCAGCTGTGTTTAAACAGTGAAGCAACACACTGGTAGAGTTGGAATACATTTTAAAGTGAAAAAAACATGTTTGTCTCTCAGAATGCCATGCTTGCACTGTCCTTCCAGATTCACAGGGTCTGCAACAAACAATTGCACATCTCTTTAAAACAAGTCTTGCATCAACGCAAGATTTTGTCGGTGACTCAATCGTCCTCAAAGTCAGAATTTGACCTCTCACGGAGAAGGATCTTTGCTAGTCTCTGTGAAATGTACCATCATCAGGCAGGGTCACGTGTCTTGAGATACCCCAATCTCAAAAAGAGCTGCTAGCTCAATCCAGAAATGTTAACCAGGCAGCAAAGAAACAAGAACATCAACAAAGTTTTTGAATTCTCCTGGCATTTGATCGGTTGGATGAATAAGCCAGGTAGAGGAGCGAGAGTTACTGGAAATCCTGAAACTGAACAAACTGCCCTCATCAGTAAAACAGGCAACTGTAAACCATCAGTTTTGGCCAGCCAGTGAGAACCCATCCAGAGGTCCCTTTTCAGGTAGTCACTGCATAACTGGGAAAACTAAAGCTTGCTACACCTTACAAATGGTTAGTAGGATGCTCGCAGCCCATCAGGACTTTGAAGGAGTAAAGCAAGTGAATGTGTTTGAAGCACAGGAACCAGGTCTGACTAGCTCAGGCGAAGACACCTCTGGGTTTTGTGTGGCTCGTGCTGCAGACAGACAGCTGTGGGGTGGCTGGGGGTACGGCCCGTCTCTCCTGCACTAGCCCTTCCTTCCTCCCCAGCGAGCTGGGCAGGACCCTCCTGGGCAGGAGGTGTCACGCACCTCCCTGGTAAGAAATACCAATTTCTTTTAGGAATAACCAAGTCAAAGAGTGGAGCACCACTGCGAAGCAGTGCAAGCCACTGCCTAGCACTTCTGGATTGCCATCTTAGAGTGATTGAGGATTGCTAAATTATATGGTTGCTAACTGCTGACAGCACTCCTCCTCCAGTTTATCCATCGCACGAATATGGAGACGATGATGAATACTCAGGTTTTAACACATTTCACAATGCACATTTTTTTGTTTTGTGCTATTAATTCATAATGATGGATCCAGTCAGTCCTAGATCTTTGTGTTAAGGGATTGTGTTGGCATATGAAACCAGGTGAGGTGGGTGTGATTGAGCTAGATGATAAAACCAAAACAGGCTGGTTTGTTTTTAAAATAGGCCTATGAGAGGCCTATTTTATACACTAAAAGCTGCAGTTTAACTAATTTGGTATCCATTGGTGCAACTCTTTACGTATAAAATGTTTTAAAGGATGAACTAAGTAATGCAGTCCTAATCCAAAATAGATATCCCCACAGGGTGATTGCATTTATTTAGTTCATTGATGTTTAGGGCATGCACAGCCCATTTCTTACAATATTAACACATCGAACTGGTCATTACTGCTCACTGCCTGTGTGTTACTGTGTCCTTGTCATATCCAGATGAACAAGTCATGTAAATACTCCACATCTGATACAAGAACGTTAGTTGAAACCACCGATGGAAAGACAATAATCTCTATCTGCACGATGGAGATAGGGAACTGGAAATTTTGGACATCTGTAAAGTCCTATTTTGTTGTGGTAGTGTAATCATGACCTGAGTAAGAGAATTCACAAGCCCACTTCAGAGGACTGTTTCATCCTGCTTTTTGTCCCTTTTTCAGCTATGCTAATTTATGGTGCCTTGAGGAAAACCCTACCCCAGACACACCAGGACCTATATAAGTATAACCATTTGTTCTAGTGACAAGAGTGTAAGTTTCCCAGCCTAAGGATCTACTGAGATTGTATCCTTAGACAGCCTATCAATTAGCAAGCCCACAGTTAATTGCTGTAATCCATGCTTTTCAGGCCTTCTGAATTATTTTTGTAAAGCTGAATCCCTCAGTTTGAGAGATTCACCGTGGGTTGCCCCAGAGCCTCTTGGTTAGCACCTAGGATACATGAAAACTGCTCTTAAATCCCTGCTTCAGATTAGGCTGAGCAGGGTTTGGGAATATGCCCAATGGGAATATGACACCTCCAGGCTGTCAACCATTACAGGATGGGGTGGGATAGTGGTTTGGAGGGGAGGGGATATCAGAAAAGGCCTGACCTCAGCTTAGGGTTAGGGTTAGGGGAATGGATTCTCCAGGAGAGGGGCCACCGGTGAGAATCTCAAGGGAAAGTAAACACCTCCCTCCACGCTGAAGATAGATCGATAGAGTGCATTCAAAACAGGCATATAATGTTCATGTTATGCTTGTATGCTGAATTAATGAAGTTAAACTTGTTTTCCAAAATAGCTAAAAGAAATCAGCTTTGTGATTCAGTCTCAGGCGGTTACAACGTATATGGGAAAATGTAAGGGTTCACGGATACAGCTTTGTTTCACTCATTCTGTGGCTCCTAAACCTACGCATTTTATAAATAAATCCTTTCTGACTGTAGGTCTTGTTTGCATTGCAGACAGTCAGACTGAAGCAATACATCACCAAAAGGGGTGTGAAATTCTTCTGCATGTGTCTTAAATAGAGTGCTAGTGTCAAAACATCATTTCACTGTTAAAATGCTAATAATTTTAAGCAAATGCGTATCCCAAACAGCTATACACACTGCAAGCTATTTGTGTTTAGTTATACACACTGGCCAAATACAATAAAACGTACTTTGGTATACCTGGTTCAGCAGTCAAGGATAAGCAGTATACCAACATCTTCCCTCCCTCCTCCCAAAGTCATGTTTGCTGGCTTGAACAAAACCAGGAATGATGGCAGCAAGTGGCACAGGGGTGCTTCTGTCGCAGACTGTCAGTGTTGCCATATTCTGCATTTCATCTTTCTCTGACAAATGCCAGGAAAAGTCCATTTTGAAATCATTTTTCTTTCCATAAATACATAACAATGGTGTTGTATGGAGAGAGTCTTTGTTTTCTCATTTGCGTTATCCTTGGGATTGTACCAAAAGAGCGCAAACAGCTTACTCACACCCAGCCTGTATATACACACTCACATACAGATATATTAATAAGCTTTTATGGATGCAGTAGTATAAAGGTAGGTGTGCACACTCAAGTATTTATGGACACCATAAAATCATAGCATTTGTGGTGATCAGAATGCAGGAAAACCTATTAAAATGAATTTGTTTTCCTTTTTGAATGGAAGAGCAGAATAACCATTTCCCCGTACACCCAAATCTAATTAAAAATACTATATTAACTTTATGTAAGTAAATAAACTGCTTTGGATTTGTTACTCCTATGTTTCACCGTATCTGTTACTAGGTATATTGCTATTCAGGGATATATTGTAAGACGTTACTAATGTGGTTGTCAGATACAGCCTAGGTGAATACTAAAACTAGGCATTTATGAGAGACACTGTGATGTGGAAACCATGCTTAATATAGCATGAAAAAGCTTTCAGAGATGAACATGTTTTTTGGTCCAAAACTTTGTGCTATTTCATGTGATTAAAAAAAAAAATAAAAATCTTCCCTTTTCTCATTGTCTGATTAAAGAAAACGCCCTATGCAGTCCCTTTGCCTGGCAGCTCCCTTCTGGATGCTCTGTTGCTCAGCTGATGTAGGCACCAGGGTTGCTGCTGAGAAACAAGCCATTGACACTGAAAGAAGCTGTCTCTGTCCCCTCTTCTGCCTCCTCATTCTCCTGCCCACACTGTTCCCACCCCTCCTGCCACCACAAATGCTCTGTGGACGTATGACTGAGGTCGGGGGATCAACACCACTGAAAACTGAGAAGATGTTGAGTTTTCTGTCACATCTGGTCCCCCGTCCAGTTCATCATACAGTTGTACGAATGCTTGTGCTGATGAAAGGGAGATGGTGGCACAAAGATGGCAATGAGCTACCAGGGGTCTATGGGGGAAGACTTCTTCATGTTGGTAGCAGTGTTGGCTTAAAATATCTATTGAACTAGTGCCTGATTTAAATAAGGATGTAGACAAACAGTCATTTTGGAAAGAGCTGCCCTGATGTGAAGCATTACCTCCAGCTGCTTATTGTTTCTCAGCTGGAAAGCTGTTAAAACCAAGCTGTTTGGGTACTTCTGTATGCCAGTTTAGCTATACAGTTGGTAATCACTGGCACACTATGCATGAAACCTTAAATCACTGCAGCTGGTTTTCACAATGTCTGATCAAAACCTTGGACCTGTTGAAGTGGGTCCAGAGGAGGGCCACAAAAATTGTCAGAGGACCAAAGCACCTCTGCTATGAAGCAAGGCTGAGAGAGTTGGGGTTATTCAGCCTGGAGAAGAGAAGGGTCTGGGGAGACCTTACTGTGGCCTTTCAGTACTTAAAGGAGGTTTATGAGAAAGACGGGGACAAACATTTTATCAGGGTGTGTTGCTATAGGACAAGGGGTAATGGTTTTAAACCAAAAGAGGGTAGATTTAGACTAGATATAAGGAAGAAATTTTTTACAATGAAGGTGGTGAGACAGTGGGACAGGTTGCCCAGAGAGGTGGTAGATGCCCCATCCCTGGAAACATTCAAGGTCAGGCTGGAGGAGGCTCTGAGCAACCTGATCCAGTTGAAGATGCCCCTGCTTATTGCAGGGGAGGTTGGACTAGATGACCTTTAAAGGTCCCTTCCAACCCAAACTATTCTACGATTCTATGATTTAGATGCCAAATGAGTAAGTCTTTATTATCAGCAGAGACACACTGGTCCCCATATTTGCAGCAATTCTTACAAATCATAGTGGTAGGAATGTCTGGTAAGGGGTGAATGAGGGAAAGTAGGACTTGCTGGAGGTTAGGGGCTGGTTTGCCTCTGAGATCCTCCCGACATTTCATCTCATCCATGCCTTATTGCTCCCAGAGTCCTGGGCAATGGCTGGTACCGTGGTTTCTCTGTTTTTCTGAGGGTGGTATTGCTGCTGCTGTTTGCTCAGGCTCAGTCTTCTGAAAAGTGAGTGTTCATCAGATCCAAATTCAGTGCAAAACAGATTCAGTTTTCAGGCTTCGTGTGAGTCTATGGGGCTCTATTTACATGTTTGCAGCAGAGATGGCAGGGGCAGTCACTTCGGAAGTCAGTGCTTTGGCCGTGTTTTACAGCTGCCTGGCAGCTCATTACTCCCCAGTCTCACACAGTCAATGGAAGAGAATGCATTCATGTCCACTTTAATATAAAGCCAGGGCTTAAATCCTCTTTTTTAGTTTAACCTAAGCTGTTGAACTCCTTACTCATATGCTAAAGATTTCATTACCATTTTGAAGTGGATGGGATAATCTTTAGCAATAGGTGAGGGGAGAAGGGGAAATCAGCATTACTGAGCAACTGGAATTATTTAAGACTGCTGGTATTTGGAATTTCTCACATTACACTTGCAAATCTTGTATTCCTTATAAGTGCAGACAGATGTGGGGTTTTTTTTTCATATCTTCTTGCCAAAGTATAGTTGGGAGTTTAGGATCTTTAATAACATCCTCAAAATCTTGGCTCCTTCTCTTGCCACAGCGTGAGGCACTGGGTGCTGTAGTGCTGGAGCTCAGATGTCCTGTCATAGCTTATGCCAGCCCAGCACCGTGCAAGGCTGTGTCTAGAGCACGGCATAGGACAGGACAGGTTCTTCATGACTGTAAAAAGGATGTACGTGTCTCTGCAGAATATGAAGGTAGGTTGCTCTTCATTCATTATGACCCACGAACACCATGGCTGACCCATACTCTGGGGTCCTGGGTGAACCTGGGGAGAGCTCAGCAGCACTTTTATCCTGCTGTCTGGTGCAGAGCGGCGAGATGGTGGGGAAAGCATGGCTGCACAGGCAGCCTCAAAACGGGTCCTGACAATTATTTGCATCCTCTTTTTTTTTCATTGAAAAATCTGACAACCTCAGGATTGCTTTGCCCTTCATGTTGCCTTGTCCTACATCAAATATGGGGCTGTCTGTGTTCTTAATTGCCAGTGATATACAGATGTGAAGATTAGACAGTTGAATATATCTTTACAGCTTTAAAGTTTATGAAGTATCTAAAACTCAGCTATATCTTAAAGGGCTAAAAATAATCAGATGCTGACTGTTATTACTTATGTCATTAAAAATGTAATTAAGGAATCAAACGGTAGCACAGTGACTGCTAAATGAAGTTTCAAATGCTACCATACAGCAAGACTTCCATCACACTTATTCTACCGTTTTTATAAACATTTGTAAAGATTCAAGGTATGTTATCAACTATGTTTTGCAAAGCTGTCTGCAAATCCAGTTTTACTGAGAGGAAATAATTAGCTACATTCCCAGTTTTGACTTTTAGGATCTCTTGACTTTAAAGAATTACACCAACCTGCTCCAAAGAGATTAACAGCTTTTCATCAGTGTTTCTATAATGCATGTCCCCACTAGGGTAGTGAGTTATGAAAGAAAGCCACAGCTAATCCCGCATTACTTTAAAATACCAGGCTATAAAGTGTGTTAGTTTAAGAACTGTTTCACAACCACCTCAACCTTTTTTGCTGTACAGGCAGAAAATTTCAGGAAAGAGACCCCTGAAAGTCCCTCCAGCTTCCTGTGCTTGTGTATGTGTATGTAATATTGTTATATAATCTTATTTACAGTAGGAGTTTTTGGAAATAACTGGTTATTGTTCCCTATTTGGAAAGGTAAAGTAAAAGAATTGAAGTCAAAGGAAGTTTTGGGTGAGTGAGAACGTGAAATCTGACCCTAGTACATGGGCTGAAATAGCACAAAAGAAATGCTCGTGGCTGGGGAAAACCATAACGAAAGGAACAACTCCAAATGTTCAAAAACTGCAAGAACAATGCAGAACAAAACTGTTTTTAAAAGTTGTTTTATAGCCAAGAACGTTAACATGCTCCTTTGTGCCAAGCATGTCTTACAGGTATTGTTGGTTTTGACCAAACAGCGAACAAATTTTATAGAATTTTGGCATAACAAAAAGTATCATAGAACACTGTGGGAGCTAACAGCCTTATTCAACATAAGCAGGTGGTAACAAAACAGGGGTTTTATTACAGTTTTTATTGACTGTGACTTCTTGTTAGCTATTTTCCTTCAGTTCTGATATTGTATGGCTGAAGGGCACCCTTATGTCTTTTGAAAGCAACAGCAATAATAAACTGCTGGGTTCCATGGACTTCCAAGCAAGAAAATAAACTATCTTCTTGTACTTGCCTGCTGGATCCTCTCCTGGCAGAAAACCAGCCCTTATTTTATAAATATTGTTTAAAATACAATGTGCAATTGCTCTGGTGAAATTTCCCATGTTACTGCCACTGTCAATTAGCAAAAACGTTTCACATTCAGCTCTTGTTGAAGCAAGCGATGAAGCCATTATCTACTATACTGGTTTCAGACAAAGTTGTGTTAGAGAAGGGAGCAAAGGACTGGAAGCATTGTGGCAACCCCTGTACTGCGTGTAGCCAATGATTCTTACTTAATAAAATACTGCTATCATGGGCTATTTTTGATTACACCTGAGACTTTGGACTCTAGTGTGGCAACACTGAAGTAAAACCATGTAGTCTCCATGGCACAGATAAGACTATGTCTACATTGCTGTGTTAAGCAAGTCCCTAGGACTGTCCCCATGACCATGTCTTGTGCACCATGTGGAACATCTTCTATTCCAATTGCTATGGTTTGCTCCTCACTGTTCCTGGACTATGGGCTCCTGCAGCCTGACTGAAGGCTCAGTCTGCTCAGAAAGGGCCAAGCTGGTTTCTGCTGCTTGGTCTGAGCTAGTAGTGATTGCACATTGTAGTTGATGAGGAATGAAACAGCATCAGTCTTGCATATGCATGCAACCTGGGTGTCAAGGCATCTTGTGTGTGGATCTGATGCTGGTAGTTGCTAGGCAAAATTGATGGTTTCTGCCTTGCAGACACGTGCCTAGGACCTCAAGACACCTCTAGTACATTTAGATGCTATTGGTCTGGAGGAAGAGAAGAGAAAGGAAGACTCTGCTATAAGACAGACTGAGTCAGTTCCCAGGGCCAGGAATGGATAAACTGCTTGAAGGGATGTTCCGGTCAGGCTAGCCCAATTTGGCCCGGAGCAGTATGAAGCTGCTGGTTTTAATTTGCTGGCAACAGTCCATGCAAATTCCCTCATTTGATATCCAACATGGTATGCTCACTGTGTAGGGTACCTGGATGTCTCTCTCAGAACTTGGGATTTTATGCCACAATAATTTGTCTAAGGGTTAAATGTGTAACACCTTGAAGTGGTGGTGAAGTGGTTCATGTTGGTGCGAAATCATGGCAGTTCATAACAGTATTTCTGTGGGGATAGATTTTCTCCCTTACTTTTGTCTGAAAAATTCAACCCGCACTAAAATACTCTGCGTCAGAGCAAATCTAATCTTTCAGTGGCATAAACTGTATCTTGTGCCCCGATAATTACTCTACTGGGTAAGTAGAGAGAGATTGATCTAACTTTTAAAATACAGGTACTTCAAATATTCCCAGAGCAGAGTTTTCTTTTAAGTTATGCTCCTCCAATAAAAGGAATATAAGCTGTTGCTTGAAAGAATGGAGATTAGTTCTATAGCTGTATCAGTAGCTATAGTTAAAGCTATAGGTGAAGCAATAGTTTTAGTTACATTTATTCTTAACATACATGGGGGTCATGGGAACTGGTCCAGTAGACTGGTAAAAGAAAATGTTAACTAAGCCATCTGTCAACTTGCTAAAGCTTTGATGCAGGACACTTGCCAGTTATCCCTTCTATGACTGACATTTTCCTAATTCCATGCAAAATTATGCATTAACTGTTTTTGCTATAATCTCAGTGGGCTGCTATTGTTCATTTATTTATTTATATGCATACTAAGACATCAACTGCAGTCAAAACAATTTGTTACTGGCTCAGACTTCTTAATGCTTCTGGGTTTTTTAAGCTTTGAGTTACTAGTTTATCAGAAATTGCAATTAATTTTCAGCCCAAAGATAGCATATTTAATTAATATTTCACAAACCTTTTCCAGTAATTCTATATCTGGAAAAAACTGTACACATATAATGTCTACCCCCAAATATTCCTTATGTTAAAGTCAGCTGAGGGATTAAATTTATTTCCAGTAAAGTAAAATAAAAATACAACTTTGTGAAAACCTGATGGCTACTTCAGAAAATAAACTTGAATCATAGAATCACAGAATATCCTGAGTTGGAAGGGACCCACGAGGATCCTCAAGGGCAACCTAAAAGTTAAATCATATATCTAACAGTGTTGTTCAAATGCTTCTTGTACACTGAAAGCTTGGGGCCCCAGCAACTTCCCTGGGGAACCTGTTTCAGTGCATGTAAAGAAGTAGACATTAAAAGATGATCTGAAATTTGGCAGGATGTTAGTCTTGGTATTTGAGATGTGCCTTTTCCATCTCAATAACAAAATGCCTGCATTGGCAAAGATATAAATTGCCTACAAATCTCTAGTGTAGTTAATGTTGGTGTTAGTCCTCTCAACACAGGCATATTAAGGAATTCATTACTAATTATAAAGCAAAAATAGTCAGATGATAAGTTGTTTTAAGTCTTGGTGTTTCAAATTCCATATAGCATACTCTTTCAAGCCAAACCCAGCCAGTATGGAGATATTAGAAGGACAGGTGCTTAAACCAAAAGCACCTGCCTTCTTTTCTTTGTCTTTGTAAAACACTTTATTTTGCTGGTGACAACCATAACTATGCCACTTGTACAGACATTTTATTACAAAGAGGTTTCTAAATTTACCACTTGGTTTTGCAGACAGTCTATCATTCTTCTAAGCTTTATTATCAGGTTCTGCTCTCTGCATTTGTTAACAAACTCTTGTTCAAACTCTCAAAAATGGTTACAAAATATTAACCAGTGAAAGATATGCTCCAGTCTCACATCTTGGAAGCAATTTCTGCTATTTCATAGAATCATAGAATAGCATGGTTTAGGTTGGAAGGGACCTTAAAGATCATCTACTTCCAACCCCCCTACCATGGGCAGGGACACCTCCCACTAGACCAGGTTGCTCAAAGCCCCATCCAGCCTGGCCTTGAACATATTTTTATTTAATAATACAGATAGATTATTTAACATATCAGCTATGACTTTTTTTTAGTAAAATAGATATGGAGAGATAATTAGAATCTAAGACTTCAAAATTTTTTTTAAAATCAGTTTTCATTGTTTACTTCTGCTTTAACCCATGAAGTTAAATCCATCTGGGCAGAGCAGAAGTTAGTGCTGTCGACTTTTGATCTTACAGAGTACGATCAACTTTACAATTGGATATGACAGGAAGAGCAGTGAAAATCATAACACATACCAAGAAGAAAATCTTTTTGTTAAAAAAAAACCCAACTCCAAGCTACTGAATCCAGCGCTTATAAGCTTTCTGATCAGTATACTCTAAAAAATCTTGATAATTTGAACCCTCTAATTCTGTGGGACTGTTAAGTTTAAATGGCTTTTAAGGTGTGGTGATGATGTTTAAGGACACCTCTTCCATCTTGAACTTGACCGATTTATGAGGACTAACAGCAGTGACCGTAATCCTGTCTTAAGTACACTATATCATTATTGGTCAATAGATGCAAGCAACTTGCACAAAATAAAACTATCCAAATTAATACATTATGGAGAAAAAAAAATCAGTAAATAGAACCCACAACTTTCTTTGCAAGACACGTTCACATGAGACTGTTCAAGGTATGGGATCTATGGTAGCATAAACTGATCATTGCATGGATGTTTTTCTTCCTGTTGCCCCTGCTGATAGCACTGATGTAAGGAAGGGAGGACCATGGTAGTCTGGGATTAGATCAGTTTAAATGGCTCTGGAACAGTGTCCTTGCTTGCACTGAGCCCTGGTTCCGCTCACTGCTCATATCACCCATTTCTGAGTGTCTGGTAAGGAAGTACAGACTTCTGTGACCTTTGTCTGAAGGAATACAAACTTCACAGCACATTAAGTTCCTATGCACTTATGTTCATTCGTAGTGCCTGCTGTTTTGGCAACAGTGCATCCTCACGTGACTGGCTGGTTAGTTTATCCATGTGGCCTCCACTGTCCTGGGGCTGACTAGATACCACCTCCTGCTGGAAAGCTTTCTCTGCAGTTGAAAGCACTCTAAATTTGAGGGTACATCACCCTCAAAATGTGCCTTATATATAGCAATACACCACGGGTCTCCTTGTCCTTTGGGAAGAGGTGCTGATTTGTTCTTTTGAACAAACTTTGTAGCAATGGTCTTTACAAAGCTGTCGCTACAGTGTTTGCTTAGCAAAGTTGTGTCGGTCCTGCAGTGTGGGACCACAGGAAAAAATCCAACACAGTCTTCCAAGAATCAAATGAAAAAAAAAAAAAGTGGCCCTCCAGCATTAGTCTCTCTTTGTTTATTATTATGTGAGGCTGGACTAAGCTTTATTGGCCAGACACTTCTGCCTGCCTGTGGTTTGGAAAAGGGTACTGAGATACTGCAATATGGAGATGATGCCAGGATCCACATGGAGTCTGATAACAGTCACTTAAAAACCAGAACATCCACTTAAAAAACAAAGCTCTCTAAGAAGATATCAGACAAGACTTCTTGGTCTGCCAGATTTCTGGATGGGCTCCTTCTTTTTGGGATGGAAATCTGGTCAGATTTGGTTTTCATTATAAATATTTTGCTTAACTTTCTATGATAGATACTGAGTCTTGTTTTACTCATAACTAGACTATTGCTTATGTCAGGGAGCGATCATTCTTGCCTGTGCATTTAAAGATTTTCTGTACCTAACCAGGTCACCAGACAGAAACCATTTCTTTCTTGTTCTACGCTTATTCTTGCTTATGGGGAGCTGGATGTACAGGTGTTCTGTACTCACAACAGTGACCTCTTCTTCCTGCCTGCCCCATGTACAGCTCAGACTTTGAATTACGATAATTATTGTATTTATCTCAATACTTGGCCAATGCTCTTTTGAGACTGCATAGAAAGTTATAGAGTACATTGTAAAGCTCTGTGGAACAGTAGGGCGAGATGCCTTTCAGGTTTCGTAGCACAAAAGCATAGAGTTTCAGCAGGACAACTGGATGGCTTTGTGTGTATGTGGGGGGCGGTGGTGTCTCATACGAAACTCAGCAATTCCAGTGTTCTGCTTATTGAATGCCTAAGCATGCACAAATAATAAGGCATTGGTAAGGTGACAGGCTCAGGTCACCATGCCCTCTAAGAATTTCAAAAGTTGTTGTAACTCCACTCATGTCACTGCAAACTTTATGCATGTCTGCAGGGGGTACAAAATGCAACTTTGGTGCATAAAAGTACTCTGTTGTCGCTCCAGCATCAGAAGGAGAGTTGCTATATGCTTTCATTTCAGAACAGGTAGCTCTGGCCTTTCAAACCTGAAGAATGTCAGGTGGGACCATGCTGGTGAATGATGTCAGTGTGTACCTCGCTGTGCTCCCTTTAGGCCTTTTGAAATAGGCATTTGTTATGATCCTTCATCTGTGACGTCTCTTCTGACTTAAGGACTGCCTGCAGAGGTATAAAAATGTAGCTGCTAAATGCTTCCCGCCTCGCTGCCCATCCTTTGTGATGATAGCATCCAGCACCTGGCAAATGATAGGAGCAGAGTGTAAAAAGAGGAATATTTGGTAAGCTACTAAAACATTGGATAGCACAGAAGTGGCTGAGGATTCTTAAGGCTGAGGAGGAGGAGAGCAGAGGGGTACCACGACCATGTTGCTGACAGTGTGCAATGTCCAATGGACAGAAAGTTTCACAGTTAGGGAGTGAAGAAATGTGATTCATGGAAAGTGTGAATAGCCTGGGAATCTTCTGGAAAACACATAATGCTCCCCCATTTTTTCCTCCGAAACTGCTCCCCTGCCTCATGTGGCTCCATCTGATGTAGCACTGAACACCTCTTACTCATATAAGTTTTGCTAACCACAGATCCTCCTACCCAGAAATTTCACTTAGATAATGCCACATCTGAGCTGCTATACCAATGCTGATGTCTGCCATGTCTTGCGTGTAATCAGGAGAAAACTTGCAATGATATCTCCCTGAGCTGTATGGCCCAAAGACCTTCTCCCTCATCTTTCTCTCAGAATAGTAGCATTGGACCTACATTACCAGGCACCCTTGCCAAAAGTTGCTTTTAGGGACCCTGGCAGGACAATTTAGAAATAGTAATATGGCTTGGATTCAGATGACGTACTTTCACCAGAGAAGAAGTAGCCTTCTCTCTGCCTCAGTTTACCTGCCCTTCAGGCATTTTCGGTGTAGAAAGGATTCTGTGGGGTCTGACTGGTTCTGTGATCTCATGATTGACGGTTCTCCCTTTTCATTCCTTTAGAGGAACCTGCAGAAATATCACCTAAATTACATCATTAAGTAATTATATGACTGACACCTTCAGGGTGACAAGAATATCACTGTACCGTACTAGAATCTCAATCCAGTCCTCACTGAAAGTTCACCCCTGCCAATCCAAACATCTCACCCAGACAAGACTCATCTTCCTTCAGGACTTTATACTTGTGGTACCTCCGGCAGTCACCTGCTCCTGCTGTTGGGCTGCCAAGTGTTGTCGAAACGTTGTCGATTCTGGAGGCACTTTTATTTTTAAGATACATTTTGATCATATTTTTTGAAGATTAAAAAGACACCAGCTTTATGCAGCAATGTGGCTTGATACTGTTAGAGCAAGATCATTATATCTATATCACTATATATATACATGTCAAGGAAACAGTGACAGTGTGGCCGAGCGTGCGCTATCCTTATGAGCTATGCAGCTGCAGAATTGCATCTCATGGAAAATATCTGTGTAAGACTTTACTGTTAATAAAATAACATTACTGTGGATGCATCCTGAAGTAGCTCATAGTCAACTGAGGTAGCACTGAATGTCGCATAGCTTAAGCTTTCTGCTTGGCTATTGCTGCTAATTAATAGCTTTCTGAAGTACAAAAGTAGTTCTAAAGTCTCTCTAAAGTGGGAAATAAATGTCATACTGTATGGGATCATTATAAACCATGTCTTTGGTTCACAGGATGTCGTATAATCCTACATTTAGGATACATACCGCATTCTGCTACTGATTTACCAGAAATAAAGGCAGATAATTGCCTATTGGAAAGTGGCAGGTCTAGAAAAGCTTACATTATGTGCTGAAGGTTCCCAAATGTTTGACAAACTACATAAGAATTGCTCATTCTCCTATTCTTGTTTTTAGCTACCTTGAATAGAAAAGAGCAGCCTTTGTTCACAAGAGCCTTTCTTCAGTATTTCTTAATACCACAGATACTTTTAACAGAGATAAGATGAAAAATAACTATCGGTTGATACTTTTGTTAGGATAAATTCTAAGATACAATGATTAGTACCAACTTTTACAAAAAAAAGAACTACAAAGTACTTTAAAGACGGTAAGCGCTGAAGTTCTCCATTTTACAGCTGATCCCAAAAATCAAAGGCTCTTCAGGCTTAGTGAGAGAAAGGTGCATTGTCTGGCCATGCCCTGCGCCTCACCAGCACAGCCTGAATTGGCTTCTTATTCAACTCTGTTTCTAATTATTTTCATTTGTGTGTGTGTGTGCGCGCATATGGGGGTCTAAGTGCCAGCAGCTGGAGTGGGACCACAGGTCACAGGGCCGTGTGTCTGGGTGCCAGCAGGGCAAGTGGCTCGGGAGCCAGAGAGGGGTTGTGCATGACTCAAACAGGGACAGCAATGGTCCAGGTGCACGTCTGGGTGCACGACTCGCCAGCTAAGCACAGTTATTGGAGGCATCCATGATGCATGCATGTGTGCTGTGTGTGTGTGTGTGTGTGTGTATGTGTTGGTGTGTAAGGGGCTCCCATGCCCAGGTGCCAGCAGCTGAGGAGACTGGAGACCCAGACTGGTTGTACTACACCTAAGCCCAGCTACCAGAGGTACCCACACTGCATATATTTATATGTATATTTCCCACTAATGGACCAACATCTGGATCAGCCAGAGAGGGGAACAGGATGAGGTCGTTGGTGCTTGTGCGAGTGTTAGGGTTTCTGTGTTGATCTGTGTGGCTGACAGTGTATTTATGTATGTACACGTTGTATAGGGGTGTGTGTGCACCCACTGGGGACATTTATATGCCTGTCCCTACTGGGGACATGTGCTACTGGTCAGCCCTGGGGCACAGAGCTGCAGCAGCCCTCTGGTGTTGGGCTGCTGGATTTGGCAACCCTGAACATGTGCTTTTGCAGCTGGTGACATTTATCACTGAGCTGCGCGACTGCTATGATCAACCCAAAGCAAGGCTGACCGTTTAGCCTAACTCCTGCTATCACCGCTGCCAGCCAAATATTCCAGAAACTTCAGCAGCTAAAATAGTCTGCTTACCTAAAAATCTGACCCTAATGGAAAGTTTTAAGCACTCAGAGTTGAGTTCAGTAGGGCTACCTGTGCGTAACACAGCCCTAAGACTAAACAAACATCTCTGGTTATATAGAAGCACTGAGATTAGTATGGTGGTACTTTATTTAGGAATAAAACACAGGGGTTGAAAAGCATCAGTTCAACTTCTCTCAATCTAAATTTCATATAAACTCCAATCTTATGCAGGCTTCAGAGTGTTAAACCTTAGGCTGGCTTACACTCCCCTGTTCCTGAGTGCTAACTCACTGTAGACATGCTTAAAATCAGCCTTAAAATACTTACAGATTATATATGTATCTCCAATATGAAATGCTTTTATTTTGAGCCACCGACGTGTCTATGCTGATGTATGCTTTGATGAAACTTGGTCTGGGGAGCTACACACCTGAACTCTACTAGGATTGTGAGATGGGTCGATGACATCCAAATTTGGACTAACCTTCCAGCATTTTAGTTAGACCTGCTCAGCCTATTCCTTGTTCATTCTGATTGTCCTTTATTATATTAGAAACCGCAGATCGACAGTGTGCAATGACTCATCTAGGAAACAGACGACCTGGATTGAGAACATCTTCAAGGGTGGTGGGACTACCAGACCGTGGAACAGCCTGGTGTGACACTCTTCCAGGACACAGCAGCTCCAGCTTCAGCAGCCAGAGCAGACTCCCCTTGGCAAAAGTGGAACACAATTTTATGGAGACAAAGAGCAAACAAGAGGCAACCCTAACTGCAAGCAGGAAACAAGAAATTTGGCCCTGAAACAAATGTATGTTATACAGTCCTATGATCAACCAATTGTCTTTATTTTTCTAGGCTTATTTTGATATGGTATAGGGAGAATAAGTGTATAGGATGCTGAGTTTCAGGACATATTTCTAGGATTTGAATCGGGCATTAAGATTGCACAGGTGCTATGCAATTATTCACTCATCTGGGAAAGACTCTAAATGTTAGATGACAAGGGGTTATGCCGTGGATTTCCTTATGGAATGCTAATTACTGTTAGCAAGAATTGATTTCACTGTGGATCAGCTGCTGTTGTTTTCCATTAATAATCATTTTACTCAGCATTTTCCTGCACTAAGATGCACAGCAGACAACAAAAAAAAAAATTAAGCCTGCTGAATGTGTCATTTTCTGAGATGAAATCCAAGCAGTCTTTCTTCCTTAAAAAAGTGTTTGCAAACAGGGGCTGATATGCTTGTTGGGCAGATGATTTCTATTAAAAACAGTTTGGCAAACATATGGATTAAGTCTTGCAGCTACAGAAGAACCCAGTTCAATTAAAGTAAATGGCAAGTGCATTGATTTTAGTTGTGTAGGGACAAACCCAGGCCAGCTGATAAAATGGTGATGTTTTAACCATTAGAGAGAACACAAAGACTGAAAACAGATGCTTACATGTACAGTGGCCTTAGACCTTAGGATTATTATTTTTTGGAATTCTGTAGGATGATCCTACAAGAAAAGGGTATTTAATGATTAACAACAGTGCCCAAGCTCAAAGCACTAGCATTTTACAGTAGTTGTATCTGGCTATTTTAAACCAAATTTTAAAGAAAATGGTAATGTATTTATCTGTTTCTAGCCTCGTATTGTATTGAGACAGTTGTTAAACTGAAGCTTTTTCTGCCCTCCAAAAAAGGAGTTAAATCTCTTTATGAACAAAAGTACTATCAGGGACAGTACAGATTCACTAGGTGGCAGCATAGTTAGTAATTTTCTGAAAAATCTACCTGATATTCCATGTATGTTTTAGGTACTTTTTGGCCAAGCTGGATATGAAAAAACAGATTAAAAAATAGCCTCTTAGAAAGCTAATATTAATAAAATAAAATTATTGTTATATGTCATTCTTTCAGAACATGTATTAATTAAAGGCTATGCTCTGTATCTGAGATAAATTACATACATGTACTGTAGTGTGGTAAAGATACGGAACAGAACAAAAAAAATGAAATTCCTAGAAATAGGGTTCCACCATAGCTTTTAATCAAGTCTATAGCAGATATCTGAATAACAGCTTCAAAATGGTTAAAAAAAGAGAAAAGAGTTTAAAAAGGGCAATATTCAGCTATTAAAAGGTCTTATAAGTAATCTGAGTTGGCCCTAACCAAGGGAGAAATTTAGTCAAAATTGCACCTCAGGAGATATAATCACTGCCTGTGCTCTCCAGAACCCAATATAGGGCAAAAAGCACGGTGCCAAATGGAATAACAAAATGAACAGAGGAGGAAGCTTACCTCTGTGGCTGACCATTGTCCAAGCTATGCTGATGGTGTGAACTTGCAGCTGAAGTCATCTGGTTGGGTATGAGGCTGAATACGGATCTTATCTGATTGCAAGATCCTCTGATTTCATGATTTTACCGTAAATGACTGGGGGTTTTTTTCTTCTGTTTAGAGGAAAAACTAGGTTAAAACCTTCTCAGCAGGGAAATGGATATGAAAATACATTGGTAAATGGACTGAAATAATTCAGTCTTCTCAACTTCAAAGATTCAGATGAACTGATTGGCCCTTCTCGCCTCCATACACACCTTACAATCGACAATCATAAATTCAGAATGGATAATGATGATTTACTAAAATGTTCTGTAAGCAAGCTCTTTCCTGGTACAAATCAACGCAATTATCCAGTAATCTCTGCTCTGCAATGCTGCTCTCAGCCAGTTCTGCTTAATGCGTGTTTGCAATGCCGCTGCTGCTAACTCATGGGGAGCATAGCCGTGCAGTACTTAGTCAGGCAACCTTTTCTTTGTATGTCTAATTACCCCTCATTAATGACTGTGAGATCGGTTACTTTATATTCCAAACTTCAGGACTAATCCCTGCCCAGCTGAGTCAGGCGTATTTTTCTTACTGTTTTTTTCTGAGGTAACTTTGCAGTGTAGTTCAGGGTTGTTTCTTGTGCCTTTGGCAAATTTCCCCTAGGAAAGGAACAAGAGTGGTGGATGACAGATAGCGATGCAGTCCTGAGCTAAATTCCAGTGCTGGTATTTAATCACAGGGATTGGCTACCATTCACAAACTGCTTGAGCTGCGTGCTTGCTGTTGAGGATCTCAGCATCATCCCCTGATGAAATGACAGTTGTGTCCAATCAGCATTGACGCATGCTTTTAGACTTTTGGCAAGCAGGAGACCAATGGCTCAGAAATTACGTGTAATATGTTGTAGATGTTGCTGTTTATAATGAAATGGAACAGATTTTGTATTTTTATAGTGCTTGTATATATTCCAGGGGATAGGAGTAACAGAAAATACTGTATCCAGAGAAACTTTAGTAACTTTAATTCAAATTAAGCATAACACAGCCTAGTAACTAGAATCATAATGTCTGTAGTCCAGTAGAGCAAAGGTAAAATGTAACACCTAAATATGTGTATTTATTTTTATAAACTGTACATGTTATAAACATCTGTTCATTTTCTTGGGGAAAACTGATGCTATCTTCAACCTTGTTTCCTGAGCATAGACCAGAGGATCAGCTGTCAAAATTTCAAGCCTTGATGATACTCACGCTGAAATGCGTGAAAGTCTTGCTACAGCTATTGCACTGGCATGAAGTTCTCTAACTTCTTTGAGTTTCCTTGCAGTCATCAGGACTTAGACACCACCTTGCCTTCTGCATCTCACAAGTCAATATTCTAAGATGTGGGTATTTTAGCCACGGAAATGATGTTTCTTTTTCAGCAAGAGTACCAGGGATCAGGACAGGGCTAGTGGTTCCCTCAGCCCCACTCCCTACCATGCCAGGCACTAAACCTCTGTGTGCTTCAAAGCAGCAGAACCAAGAGTGTGCTGAAAACTAGACAGGAACCATACTGAGGTCTTCTGCCATGGAGAAAGGAGAAGCAAGGAAACATAATTCCGCTATCAGCTGTTGTGAGCAGAATAATTGCACACCATCCGCCTTGCAAAAGGCTTGCCAAAAGGTACAGCTCTAAAACTGTATAAACAATTTGGATTAAGAAACATTAAACACATTCACACCTGCTTTCAAGCTCTGAATCTGCAGCTCTGCAAAATGTCATCTATTTGAAGAAAAGCAGATATTTTTCTTTCAGTAAACAGCTGTTTGGAAACGATAAACTTATTTTTCTGTGTCGTGGTTTAACCCCAGCCAGCAATTAAGCACCACACAGCCGCTCGCTCACTCCTCCCCCGCTGTGGGATGGGGGCAAGAATCGGAAGTGTAAAAGTGAGAAAACTCATGGGTTGAGATAAAGACAAAGCAAAACAAGGAATTCATTCACTATGTCCCATCAGCAGGCAGGTGTTCAGCCACCCCCAGGAAAGTGAGGCACCGACACGCTTAATGGTTACTCGGGAAGACAAACACCATCACCCTGAATGCCCCCCCTTCCTTCTTCTTCCCCCAGCTTTTGTTGCTGAACATGACGTCATAAAGTACAGAATATCCCTTTGGTCAGTTGGGGTCAGCTGTCCCAGCTGTGTCCCCTCCCAACCTCTTGTGCACCCCCGGCCCACTCGCTGGTGGGGTGGCGTGAGAAGAAGAAAAGGTGTTGGCTCTGTGTAAGCACTGCTCAGCAATAACTAAAACATCTCTGTATTATCAACACTGTTTCCAGCACAAATCCAAAACATAGCCCCCTACTAGCTACTATGAAGGAAATGATCCTAGTCAAAACCAGCACATTCTGCTATAAAATTTCCTGTCTCCTTTACCCATTTATCTTCCCATTGGTTGAAATATACATGATTGATTACCACTGCACAATAGCCATATAAAATGATATTAAATAAGTTATTCTCTTATTTGCCTTCTCTCCTTGGCTATAAGCTGAAGGTTTTTCAAATAATTCTACATACAATTGCTGAACTTTAAAATATGAACAAACTGAAAACTGACCATGTGTTAGGTTCTGTACTGTTATATGCAAAGCCATTGGGATTGGAAGCTGTACTTAAACCTGTGTAAAGTATATTTAATGGGATGTTAGAATTTTCCTGATGAAGTTGCTGCAAAATCACCAGTGGTGTGGAAAGTGCTGGATAGTATTTAATCAGATAGTATTTCATAAATATTCTTACATACACACATCTGCAATAAGCCCGGCTACCACACAGTGAGAGTGGTATTCAGATTTTGAAGGAACCTGAGCAAACAATAAGGGCAGAGATAACAGAAGATAAGATAGTTAATATCTTATTATGATTAATATGTTATTTAAGTTTACAAAGCAATGGAAAGTCAAATGGGTGTACCAGTAAGGTGGCTGCAGCTGCACTGTTATAAACGCATTATATATGGGTAAAGTTCACTTAGGGAACTTGGTGCACCCAGTATTTGCAATTAACTTAAATTGAAAAAAAATGTGTGTAAGTTAGTCTGTAGGAAAACAAATCAAGATTAAGTTCAGTGCCAGTGCTCCATGACCCTCACAGAAAAAAAAATGTTTTCTGATGTTCGGAGGGACCCTGCTGTGTTTCAGTTTGTGCCCACTGCCTCTGATCCTGTCACTGGGCACCACTGAAAAGGGACACTGTAATCAACACATATTTTCAGTAGCTCTACATGTTGACACACCACAGTGAAGTCAGAATATCCTTCCTTTAGATGATGATTAAGCTGAATGCTATAGAGGTCCTAAATCCAAATAAATTTATCTATGTAGAGACTGTCTGTGAAACAGCAAATGAAGTTTAAATTCATGCCCTACCTTGTTTCACAACAGCTTTTCTATGCACATGTGCCCTGAGACTAGATCTTGGTGAGTTATTTTCATTTTATGGAGACAAGACTTCAGATTTCTCCACAGGTGACCTAACTAGATATGTTTAAAGGAGTCCAGTGTTTTACGTGTCTTCCAGAATGTCTTTTACCAAAAGTCTTTCCTATTTCCAGAATTCACAGACCTGTAGAGTTCACATGCATCGTTACAGGACTAAAGGTAGGTAGTTTGCCAGTATTTCTAAAAGTCCCTCTCAACACATCATAAACCTGGAAAAGATATCTGTAAAGAATAGCTTTGTGTTTTTTTCTAAAATTATTTAGCAGAAACATTGGTTGTAAGACCAGATTCAGATCGGAATGGCAGTATTTTGCATGGGTGTTGGAGACACAATAAGGCTGAGGGTTGTGGCACACCAAGTGTCTGTTGTCTGTGGCATTATGCTATACAGGCTGCTGAGCAACTCTTCTGTGGAGCTTCTGCTCCCTTTTTGTGAATCCCTTTTCTGCACTGCGCAGCCATTTCTTATCTAAATTTTGCACTGAGAATGCCATGGGAGGCTCATTGCCCTCAAATGAATGAGTTCCTATATTTACATAGTAATTTTTACTCTGATGCGCTTTCAAAGCACTTCATAAAATTGGGATATTTCCTGTACCAGCAAACTTCTAACAACCCTCATTGTTCCCTATTGTGCAACAAATGGCTGCTCTGAACAACTGAGGACAAACACCATTCTGCTGCATCTGATGCCATTGCTATTGTAATATTTTTATGTTTAGAACCTGCATTTTTGAGCATTGCCTTTTAATTTTCTTGTATGCCAGAATGCTCATTTTCCACCCAAACCCCTCTAATTAATAGCACGTGTGAAGAATTTACACTTGGACTAACAAACTCCTACATTTTGATAATGAACGTTCATATACTCCACACGGCTCTGAGGAATTCCAATACGGGAGATTACTCTCTGAACTGGTAGTAAACGGCTGCAGTAAAACCCACATGAATACATCAGGCAAAGCTGCCTGTTGTCTTTCCAACAGGTAAAATTACTGCTTGCTACTGGTAACAATATTACACCTGTAAGCTCCTGCCACGGAGCAGGATCCTCTGTGCTGCTGGTGGGTGTCCTACAAACCCAGAAGAAAAAGGTTGTCCTTGTCATCAGTTCTGGTGTCCCAGAAGTGCCGTCTGTAGCATGACCGCTTCCCAACTCGGTTTGCAGTCGCTCCCTCAGCTAGCCAGCCATGACTTATCTCTAAAGCAAGGTCAACCTTGGGGCTGTTTGTCCCTGTAACCCCCACTTCACCCCGTGTCTCCCCAAAGCCAGTCACTGCCTCTGGATGAGGCCTCACCCACAGCTGGAAAGAAATGGGACACCAGCTCCACAGGAGTCATGTGAATATATCTGGGCACTGTAGGTACAAGGTCTGCTTGTTGGAGCCTACATGCTTAGTCTCAGCCTCTCATGTGGTCAGTTCAGCCCCAGGCCATGGAGTCACTCCTGTGCAGTCTTTCAAAACTGGGGTCTTTTTCTGATTCCTCCAGCCTGCTCTCCCGCTCTCCCCCTGATACGGCCTGAAGTCTAGATGTCCCAGAGCAGGAATCCCCGGTGTCTCCTGCCTCAACAACCCATCTTCTTAGTAGTTCCTCGTTAAAACCATGGTGATATCCTTCTTATCTGGGTGAGCTAGCATGCTTGAATCCTTCCTCTGTCCTAAGGTAGGGAGATGGAGGCTGTAGCAATGCACAATGAAAGCATACTCATCAAATCATACTCTACCATGTTCTTCTATCCATGGCAGTCCCTGACCCTGGAGGATCACAGTCTAACCTTACAGGGAAAGACAGCAAATTAGGAAACAATATGAATTGTGCCTGGTCAGCATGCCGGGCATTGATCTCCGCGTTGTCAAGTTCTTTTAAAGACATCACATACAGCTAAGAGGATTTTAGTTGAATTAAACTGGTTACCAGCAAAGTTAGTAACAGCATAGATTTTTAAATTTATTGAAAATCAGACGCATTTTTTTTTCCACTAAAGATACAGATATAAGCTTCCCTTGATGGGAGAATCTTTATGGGAATAGTAAGATGCTTCAGATCCCATGGTAAATAAACTGTAGAGCTGAAACACAGCTGATGACTAAAAGAAAAATGCTCTCCTTTCAGTGAGCAGTGTACAGCCATGCTATTTGACAGCGATTGGTGAGAACAGGAGTGCTGTGACAATTGGAAACTGCAGAGGGAATTAAAATTAAAAAAAAAAAAAAAGTAAATATTAATGCTGGAATGTAACTGGGAGACCAAGCTTAACGTCGGTAGTTTTCTTGGGATGGAAAAAATATCAGAAAGAGAATGTCATTTACACAATGGCTTTCATTGATAGATAAAATGAAAGTAAGTACTAGGAAGTACCTCCCTCTCCCATCCGGTGCACTAAATTCACACTGAAGTCAATGAGAATTTGAGTGCAGATGGGTACATAATAAACTGTCTGCTTATGTATAAATAACTGTAACAGAACTGCTCTCCTGAGGAAGATGTTATCCAGCTGTGGTCAAGCTGCGAAGAAAAAAGATTTTTTTTTCAGAAGAGACCATAAAATAAGCAAACAGATACTGACAAAGTTCCTTGTGCTTCGTTTCAACGCAAAGAATGAATTGATATTTTGGCAAACTTCATCAACATAGGCTCCAGCCAGCCTGCTGTGTGCTCGTCGGCAGATGTGCTGAAGCAATTAGAAATATGCTAAGGTAGTCAAGCTCATTCTGCAGAGCATTTTGTTCCTGAGTATCTCCTTTAACTTAAATACATTCGGAAAATTGCTTCAAAATATCTTTAAAATAACAGTTCTTCTGAAGCACTTTTCTCCTAGTATCAGGTTAATATGTTTTGACATGAATCCTTTCCATCTTCAGCATTTCAGTGAAGGTATCAATACTTCTCTGAAAATAATTCCCCTGTACTTAGGATTTTGATATAATAAATCCTGGGAGATGCATGGAAATAATGAATAACAGATTCCCCTTTATCAAGCTTTGATGTTAATTACCATTTAAGCAAATCTAATATTCATAAATAACTGTTCAGTTATAACCCATTCATAAATGAGATTTGAGACGATACTGTGATAAAATACGCTGAATGGGAGATTGATATGATTGTTATATAATTATTAATAATGGAAATATTAAACATTAATGAATAGCTCCACTGTTATTTTTCTGCATTTCCCTCTTAAGCATCTTATGTCGGTAATTTACTGGAAATAAGCAACAGATTACGTGTTCGTATCTAAATCATCCCTAACAGGCATTTACAATTAATTTAAGCATAACAGGGACCATTAAAAATATAAACAAAATCTTTCAATGGTATCTTTGTATAGAGGTTTGCTCTATCCCTCAAGTTTTCCTTGCACATTTTAGCATAGTAGCTACCTCCACGGTCCCTTCTGAGACAATTCCCTGATCTTAACTACATTGAGAATCTGCTGTGCTCTGGGTTACTGCTTCAGAAACGAAAGTGTTGTTTACGGGCTTCTCACTCATGACTGCAAGATGATAGGCAGTAGAATGCACTTTTAAAATGGGCTAAAAATTTCAAGGATTCCTTTCCATTTATTTTTTTTTTTTTTAGCTAGGAGGTATCTTTCAGTTTGATTTGCTTTAGTATACAGCCCTCTAAAAGTAATGTATCTCCCAGTATGTCTTACTTGGTTTTCATGGGAAAACTTAAATCCCTAAGAATTGCAAAATTTCTGTGGAAGGAGGGAAACCTGAATGTAATGCATTTTTTTTCCAAGTGGTAATTCTAATTAAAAAAAAAAAGAAGTAAGTACGGGTATATGGATGTATTAAAAATCCACCTTTTATAAATAGAAGATGGATTGCTGCAATGATGGCTGTTAACTCTTCGGGAGGTATAAGCAAGGAAGGAGAGGCGGTGGGGTAGTCCTGTATGTTAGAGAGTGTTTTGATTGTCTAGAGCTTAATGATGATGACAATAGGGTTGAGTCTTTATGGGTAAGAATCAGGGGGAAGGCCAACAAGGCAGATATCACGGTGGGAGTCTGTTAAAGACTACCCAACTGGGATGAAGAAACAGAGGAAATATTCTATAAGCAGTAATATTCTCCTTCTGGGATAAGTCTCACAATTGCGAGCCCTTGTTCTCGTGGGGGACTTCAATCTACCAGACTTCTGCTGGAAATATAGCAGAGAGGAAACAGTCTAGGAGGTTCCTGGAGTGTGTGGAAGATAACTTCCTGACACAGCTGGTGAGCGAGCCAACTAGGGAAGGTGCCCTGCTGGACCTGTTGTTTGTGAACAGCGGAGGACTTGCGGGTGATGTGATGGTTGGAGGCTGACCTCGGCATAATGATCATGAAATGATAGAGTTTTCGGTTCTTGGAGAAGTAAGGAGCGGGGTCAGCAGAACTCCTGCCTTTGACTTCTGGAAGGCAAACTACGTCCTGTTTAGGAGACTGGTTGACAGACTAGCATCCTGGCTTGTGTCAGAAATAGTGTGGCCAGCAGGACTAGGAAAGTGATTGTGCCCCTGTAGTCAGCACTGGTGAGGCTGCACCTCGAATACTCTGTTTAGTTTTGGGCCCCTCACTACAAGAAAGACATTGAGGTGCTGGAGCATGTCCAGAGAAGGGCAAGGAAGCTGGTGAAGGGTCTAGAGCACAAGTCCTGTGAGAAATGGCTGAGGGAACTGGGGTGGTTTAGCCCGGAGAAAAGGAGGCTGAGGGGAGACCTATTTGCTCTCTACAACTACCTAAAAGGAGGTTGTAGCAAGGTGGGGTTTGGTCTCTTCTCCCAAGTAACAAATGATAGGACAAGAGAAAGTGGCCTCAAGTTGCGTCAGTAGGGTTTAGATTGGATATTAGGAAAAATTTCTACACAGAAAGGGTTGTCAAGCACTGGAACAGGCTGCCCAGGGACGTGACTGAGTCACCATCCCTGGAGGTATTTAAAAGATGTGTAGAGATGGTGCTTAGGGGCATGGTTTAGTGGTGGACTTGGCAGTGTTAGGTTAATGGTTGGTTAGGTTAAAGGTCTTTTCCAACCTAAATGTTTCTATGATTCCATGATTCTAAGATCCCTATCAGAAAAAACAACAAAATATTTTCTAAGAAGCTGGGAAAAAAAAAGTAAGTTATTGCAACATATTACCATGTATGTGTTGATGGGGCATGCTAGTCCAGAAAACTGTCTCATGCAGATCCAAATGAAAAAGGTGTGAAGTCAACTCTCTTCTTTCTTTCAGGGCTTAGGATATTGTGCCACAGGTTCAGAGCACCTCCTGAGGAGGACAGGCAGAATACCTGAAGACGTCATTCCTGAGCTAAACTGAACTCTGAAAATTACAAAATAGTAATTTTTAATACTCATACTTTAGTAAAACTCTAATACAAATTAAGACTCCAATCTTATTATTTTTATAGCACCAAGACCCCATAATCATCACTGAGTCAGTTTAGCAGGACACTGAGAACACTGTCCAACAGCAATATATGGGGCTTTTACTTGCATTATTCATGTTCGAAGTTAAGTATGCCTTGAAATTTTTTTACTTCATAGTGGCAGAATATTCTGCATCTTGAGGAGGCTCAAGACACACTTCAGTAAGACAAATATTTGGCGTACTGATTTTAAGGGAAGCATTGTTGTTGGTTTCAACAGAAAAAGGATCATTCCCTTAATTCTACTGTATTTACTCTGAGTTTTACCTTATTCCCTCAGTTTTAATCTAAGAACATTGCTCTCTGATTCCATACTCTAGCTTCTAACATCACTGAAACGTAAAAACCAAAACCAGAACAAATACTTTTCTCTGAAAATCTACCTCAGTATTTGAGCAGTAAACTGTCAGTACCTTCTTAAATCTTTGCTGGAATTTTTAAAAAAAAGAGAGTGTGGTAGCTGGATGACGAGAGGACTGCTGAGACAAAATCTACAGTGACTTATCTTTTACACAGGGTTAAGTCCTTGAAATACCAGGTAACATAGACTACAGATTTGTGTTGTGTTGGAACCAAAATGTTGGATTAGGCACAAATGTCATTTTCATAATTATTCTCATAGTAAATGTTTATTTCCTGATGTCATCAATTAGTCTGCTTTAATTGCCACATTTGGTAGTCTTTGTTACAGAATTATTCAGCATTTGCCATTCAGAAACAGGCATAAAAAGTAACAGAACAACAAATCACAATCTATTCTTCATAAAGCTCAGAAATGATGACTGACATTTCCACGAAGACCTTATGTTTAAGATTTTGTGCACCTTCTTAAACTATTTGAATAAAAGCTAACTTCTGGCTAGACTCTCAGCGGGACTCAGTTATTTGGGGGACTTGCATAATCACACCACACAGGAAAGCCCTCATGACATCAGACTAGACTTAATGCAAACACATTTTTTCCCTCTAGAATATGTTCCAGTACTCCACTATTACGTAGTGTCCTAAAAACCCATCCTGACAGTCTTTAAGCATAATGTGAATCTATAAAGATGATTTTGTGCCAGTTTTTCATGCTCAAGATGTTTTAGCAAATTTTCCTGGAACATCAATATTTTTCTAAAGTATTTCCTATAATTTAAGCATTAAGATCTAGCTCTTTCATCAAGGAGAGGCAGTAATGACACGTGATTATGGTGGATGAAATGCTAATGACTATGGGAGAGGTGCACTTTCTTTGAGGCACTTTGTAAAATTCATGCTTTAGCAAAACATGCATATCTGGTCATGTCACAGGAGGCTTTTAACACCCTCATGCTTTCCTAATGAAGCAAGCTATTGTTCAGGTCTAGTTTCTTTTTTGTCCAGAGACAATAATATTTAGGAAGCTCATTGGTAGCACTTGTAGGTAATTAATTACATATTTTACATAATAAGATTGAATTTATTACATAGACTTGGCTTTTTTTTTCTACAGAAATAGGCAACAGAAGGAATAATTGATACTTCCCTTAATGATGCTTTTCAATAGGGGTATAAATATTCAAATAAGAGTCATCTATTCACTTTTTCTAGTGCTTCATAGTCTTTTTCCTACAACGATAGTGAGAAGAATTTGAGATGGCATGGCATGGCATGAACTCACCATCACCACAACTAAAATGATCACAGATAATTCCAGTCTGTCACATATAAAATACTTCAGTGACACCATTCAAAATTGTGAAGAAATTATATTTTCTCTATTATTTAGATATTCATTCAGAAGAGCAACAATACTTTCCTCAAAGATAGTTCTGCTTCACTTGCTCCTAATTTCCTCTATGTCCCCAGTGGAATTTTATACGAAGATAGTATGACTGCTGCTCTCGACAGCACTTGCATAGGAAGCTTGTTACGAAACTAGGACGTTAAATCACACGGTACATTGCTTTTCATTATCTTCCTGGAAATATATGATGAAAAATTAGTCTGCAAGCCATCTTCTTTTTGCTGGCACTACTGCTGGCATTTAAAATGCAGAGACAAGTCCTTACACAAACAAGCAAATACGCTACCTGCAGTCCCAACATCCCACCTACCCATCTTGAAACAGCCCAAACAGAAGAGCTGTGTTTTTTGAGTCATGAAGTATCAGGAAACCTTACACACAGAGTAGAAAAAGTGTCTGCTGCAAACAATTCAGTATTCTGAGAAAAGATCACACTTTCTATATATTTGTTAATTCAAAAAAATGATTCCACTAGTACTTTATTTATTGAGGGCTTCTGTTGTAATGGACATAAAAGCTACACATTACTCACCATCTTCCTTTCAAGATGGTGCTGCTATTTAAAGATGCCAACTCAAGAACGTCTCCCAGATATAAGGCAAAGCTCTTAAAAGCACTGACTTACATAGTGAACTAAAAAGAAAAAACCACACCATTCTGGAAGAATTTTTTCTTCACTATCCTATGCGTTAAACAAGAGTACCAGTTCACATGTATTCAACTTACTTTACTTTATTCAGTGTATTGTTCAGAGTCTCTTCATCTACATGTGTGTAATAAATAGTGGTTCCCTTTCTAGGTAAGGATTTCTATGTTTTTTATTAGTTACCAACATTATACGTTCCAACATACCCAGGTATTCGTAATACATAATAACACTTTCTTCAGACAAACACTTCAAATAACGGCATAATAAAATTTATTACACCAGTGGAACACATTTAAGAAAGCCTGATTTCTTAAACCACTTCAAGACAGATTAAAACCTACTAAACTCAAACACTTGGTTCATATTTCAGTTGTTAACAATAGGTATTCTTTATATACAAAAAGCCATAGAAACTCAATGCTCAACAGAGGAAAAAAGTTGACTTTCTATTTACGGAAACTACTGACACATGGTTTTAAAAGGTTTCTTTTTAATATATATACATTTTCATCATACTTGGAGAGCTGAGTGTTAAACATTGTCTATTCTTTTTAAAAAAGTTAGACTGTAGGAAAGCATGAAAGGATTAAGGTAAACCAGCATTTTTAGTATTGTTGACAGCTTGCAAATCATTTGGAAGCAGACATTTCTATCTGCATGCTCAGTAGCTTCAAAAACTGTTCAAGGTAAAGCTCAAGCCAGTAAATGATAAGTTACATAGCACTCCATGCTGTTTAACTATTGTAAATGTAAATAGTGTCACATGCCACGATCTTTTTATACGGTTCTGACATTTTCTTGGCCCTGTGTTTCTTGCCTTAGGTTGCTATTACCAAATATTTGCACCATAATTCTGCTGAACAGGATCTCAGTGATTTCTCTCAGTGGTGTACATATGCAAACCAAAGAGATGCTATCTGCTGTGAAAAGCTTCCGGCAGAGTAAAGACGGTCTGTAACAGATGAGTACGGGGAATTGAACTGGTCAGCCTGAGAATCAGTGGTTTCGGCATTGCCGCAGCCTGGCCACTGTCGAGATTTTTCCAGGCAATACAGAAGAGTTTCACACCAGTGTTATAAGGAGACCAGTGAAGTAGCTCTGCTGATACTTATGATGAGCTCCTGCTAGGACTAGTGTGGAAGGCATCATAGGAAAAGTAATTAATTGTTTGTTAAACGTCTTGGCGGTTGGCTAATGGATGCTGGCATAAGTGGCCAGGAGCTGAACTATCAGTATAGCATGGGATAAGGAGGTAAAGACACCTCTTCTAGACCTCTGACGGTGAGGAAAGGTGGCTTTTGTTTGAAGAGAGAGACAGTGGGAAGCAGTGATAGTCACAAGTTAAAACAACAGCCTTTGTGGCACCATTCCTCTCTAATGATTCCACTGTCTCAGTTCAAGGGAAAATACAGTAAAGCATACATGGCCATTTTGTGTGGTCTAGAAGTATACTATAGAAATATCTACACTGTTAACTCCATTTCCTGCTAGAAAACATTGGGATGATTCAGATCTTTTATGACTTAATCTTGGTTACTAGCTTGTACCTCCTGATTACATGTAACAGGCTGTGATTTATTAGTTAGACACTATTCAGGCCTTGGCTTGCTTAAGCACTTTCTCATGTACAAATTAAAGATCTTAGATTTTGTACTTTTAGGGGCAGAAATCAGCCGTTAAGCCAGAGATCTAGACATATTTTGCAGTTACATGGTTTTTATTTATTGACTAACACATAATTTATTATCACCATGGAACTCTTGATATCCTTCTTCACTGCTTAGGGAGACTAATTTCTCACTGATTACACTGTAAAAAAATTGAGTATGAACAAATCAGTATGAAAAAATGACAGGCTGAAGATTTACTCTATGTCTTAATCAGAATTAGAGGGATAACAGCTTTAAACTAATTTTTTAGTTTAATATAATGTGGAAAGTAAGCTATGTAAGATAACTGATTCACAGTATTAGTCACATTAAGTCTTAGCAAAAATAAAAACTTATAGTGTGGTTTATTCTCACTGTAATGATCCAGACTTGACTACAGCTCTGCACTTCTAGTGGGGATGCTTTCAACCTTCAATTTCATTCATGTTCCAAATTCAGGATATTTCACACATCTCCTTATCGCACAGGATAGTTGTGTCACAAATTCTATACAAATTCTAGCCCAAGTCAATATAGAAATGAGTCTGGATCCTAGAAAAAGTTCCTGTCCAAAGGTGAGAACTAAAAGAATGGCAGCCTTCTCTTGAATTGCATTACATTTACAGAACATATGCTTACAGTTTAATCCACCCACTGCCTTGCTTATTACAGCAAATAAATGACTTTTCATACTATAAACTAAAAGGTGTGGGTTGGAAGGGAAACTAGGATAATACTGCTAACCTCCCAACTTTCAAATAGAAGTATTCCATGCCTTTAAATAAATTAAAAGGGAGGATCTCACTCATGAGGCTAATTACTGATTCTTGCTATAATCTCAGAAGCAACCACCTTCATAATTAATGCATTAAAATGTTTGTTTTACTGGGCATTAGCAATATCAGCGTTGACTTTTAAAGCCTGGAATATTGGTCTTGACATTGGCTGACTCTCCAGAGATGTGCAGATGACTGAGATTTGAAAAGCCTCAGGGCCTTGTTCTCTTCTTCCTTTTCTACTGCAGATCAGGAGTAAATTCCTTAAATCAATGATCTTAAGATCAGTGTAACACTGTCGTAAGTAGAAAAAGGAGCAGGCACTACCTCTCTTTAAGTAGGCACTGATAGAATTTTAGAAGAATTCACACAACACAGGTAAGAGGCAAAGCTGAACGTCGTCTCCTTGCAAGACATGTCTCCCAAATGTCTGTAGTTAGGATGGGCAGCTCTTATTTTTATATATCTTATATATTATAATCCACTGCTATCTCCCACAAAACAGTTGCCCACCTCTTAAAATCCTGATTGTCACATTTTCCTACAGAGAATTTGTGTTTCGTGTGTAAAAACAACCACCCTGTGGTTTGGTGGCAGTGTGGGTTTTATGCACATACAGCAAATGCAAGGGAAAGTCTATCCCAGAGAAGCTTCTTACCCAGTAGCACTACTGCAATTAATTCCCCAAGTTGTTTGCTCTGTTCCCAAAACCACGCTGGCTTTTACTGTCATCTGCCTAGGATCTTTCTTAGGGGGGCTGTTGGACAGCATAAATGATCTGAGAATTTATTTTCAACGCTAGCACTTCCAAAAGGACAAAAGGTATCCGAGAAGCATCTTATGTCATGAATATATGAATAGAGAAGATAGATATGATGACACTGTACCTTGTCCAGTGTTGGAGGGAAAACAGAGTTCACTAGCAAGAACTGAACAAATAATTTTCCTTGCAGATTTACAAGCCCCAGCCTTTCCAGAGAGAGTACAAGGGCAGTGGTGAAACCGCTGCTGGTTCACATCACACCATTGGTCCACACTTCATCATCTACTGACAGCACAGGGGGGTGAAGTTTCCATATCTCTTCCACAGTGACATTTTCTGTAAATTCCAGAGAAAATGTCTGAATTTTTACTTGTAGAGACATTGCATCTAAAAGGGATTTGGTGGGCATATATAATCCTTTTATTCATTCCCTCTGTGATGCACAGCTGGGTCTTACAGAATCTGAGGTCTCTGAAGTACATGCCCGCCTGCAGACCTGTCCTCTCACTAGCTGACATCAAATACATGTTATGTCATGCACAAACCAAATTACAGATCTAGCAATATCTGAATGAACAGACGGAAATCTGACACTTGAAAGTGATTCTTTGCTCCTTGAGTCAAAACATGCTGAACAGCTGGAAATGCAATGTTTTAACTTCTGAGGAATGTTACTCTTCTCTTTGCTAGTCCAGAGTTGCTGGCGTGTGTGTCTCTTTGCTAGAATAAGGTGATAACAGAGGATATCTTTAATGTGTGGAAGCCACTGCAGCCATCAGGCAGGAGTACAATCATTATAAAGCGTACACTGAAAACTGACAACATACTGTACAACCACAAAGAAAGAAACTGTACGCACTCAGGATTTGAAGTCTTATTGCAGGGTGGACAGAAGCTCCTAAGTCACTACCTGCCTGGAGGAGAGCGCTATCTGAGACAAATTTAGATATGCTTATGCCAAGTTCAGCATTTTTCTCTCTTTTTGAGAGATGCATTAGGGAGAATTATGCTAAGTCACATAAAAGGCAATGGCAACGCTGAAGTACAAACAGTTTTTGAAAATGAAATAAAATCGGCTACCAACTCAAATAAAACCGGCTACCAACTCAAAACAAGTGCAGGTAGGGTTGTGGTTTGGGTTTTTTTTTNTCAAAAGATGCATTCGACTTACAAAGGCGGAGAGCTCCCATGCAGGCTGGAGTCCCCCCCCTCTCCCAAACCCATCTGCTTGATTACCTCGCCTGACTGGAAGGTGCGAGCAGCAGGTAGCTCCGCTCGGCCGTCCCCGGCAGGACACGAAGGGTGGGCGGGCGGCGACAATAAAAAACCCACCCTAAATAACTGGC